>ML814563.1:43424-73127 GCA_009831015.1 Picea engelmannii | reverse complement strand
GGACACTCATAATTATGTTTCCCTATTTTTCATGGAAACAACCAACAAGAAGCCACTCTTTCCCAAATTCTATCAAAGAATTCCATAGTTTAGAAAACACCAACTAGGTAATTACCACATTACCTAAGACAACAAGATAATAATTCTAGTCTCTCTTCATGCCTCAAACCATTCTTGGTCAACAAACCTTTACCAAGGAAATCCTTTTCTCTATTTTGTCTCACTACTACTTGAGTATATTGATCCATACCCATATGGCCATCATCCATCTCTAGATGTTAACCCATTGGTCATCTGAAAATTCCCAAGTATTTTGTTTACCATATTCAGGATCAATATTTCATTAATCATTCTACCTTATCCTCATAAGCTAGTATGCAATTAACATCATTACCATTTTTATTATGATTCTATAATCATAGAATCATATGATCTAAGACAACACCACAATTTAGATCTAATAACAGACTATAATAAGTCTATATGCATGTTATATGCATGCTCAATATTTTCCATATGCATTCCAACATATTCTTGTGCACCAGGAATTTTACCCATGCCTACAATGAAAATGTATTCCAAGTGTATGCCTCTTGCATTCATATGCATAGACATGCCTTTAGGTTAATAGACACATATTTTCTTTAATACAACCATGATCTCAAAATCTTTCCCATATGTTCATGTCATTTCACCTCTTTTATGAGGATTAGCAACGTTCCAACATACTCTTTCTTTATTTTTCTTAATTAGGTCATCCCAACTACATGTTCCAATCATTACATGTCAAGTAACTGACCTTACAATTTTCCATCAGTGATCTGATCATGAGAAATTTACACATACATGCTCTAGTCTTTTTTTAAGAATACGATTATAATTGCACCACAATAGTAGCATCACCTCGTTTAAGCTACTTCCAAAGATACGTTGGATAGTACCATTTCCACTTATGACATCGGTACTTGTGAAGGATCAATTTTTCAACTCATGTTTCCAGATATCCTTCATCGATTACGAGACATAGATCCACTATGTGTCTCTTTCGTGTCTATGATCTCTTTTGACATAGATCCACTATGTATCTCTTTTGTGGCCATGATCAGTTGTTTTCTATATACATTCTTCATGGATCTGCAATGTACTTGATTTGGTGTCCATGCTTTTCATCACATCTAAGAATGGGTATGCATGCCTTAGGAATAGAGTATTATTACTTGTTTTTTGTTGTTGGTTCTTGTTCTTAGATTGGATTTTGGTGACCTTCACCCTAGCTTAATTCTTCTTAAACTCAAGGATTTAGAATGTATTTTTGCCATCAATTTCTCTTTTCACCATACACATTTTGGAGAATATGTTATAGTATCAATTTCCACCACTTATGAATTGATTACTTTGTTTGCATTTTACCTATCCTACCTACAAACATAATTTCCATAAACCTCCTATCGATTCTCTAAAAAATAATATTTTGGGACTTGTACGTTCCCTAACAATTATTAAAGGCATGTATATGCGGGTTTCTATAAACAAAGTCGCGTACATGTCATTAAATTCTCAAAAAAATATAATTTCACATAATTGTATGTTGAATTACGCGTTTTGTTAGTTTGCTAAATCATTTTACCCATACACAACCATATCCAATTTCTTAGATATGATATAAATATAGCATGATCCATGAGGAGAAGGTAATCAATCCTAAATAAAAGTTATGGTGGTTTCATCCCGCATTGTCTGCAATCCCTTGTATTCACGTTGCTACTTTTGTCCTCAGACTTGGAAACCCTCATTTTTATCCCTTTCCATGCATCTCCTTATTTGAACAATAAATCTCCCTAGATTCTCTTTGGGTTTGTTTGTGCATTGGAATAAGAGGTTCATCACATATGTAGTAGGTTGGGTGGAGGGATCCAGATTCTGTTTGAGGAGTGGTGGCGAAACAGGTGCAGGGAACAACTACCCCTCAAATCTATTGTTGAATAATAAATATACTCTTTCCTTCAAAATGTTGGTATTCTTTGTGTATGTTCATTGTATTTAAATACCTATTTATCTAGAATACTAATTGTTTCAAATACTTATTCTTTTGATCAAATTTATAAGAGTTGGTTATGAGATAACTACCTTCCTTTGTAGTCTTGTGTTTAAAAGTCTTGTAGGTTCATAAAGGAGAAATTGGGAAGGAGCGTAAAATCTTCCAACCTTGGGATCTACATCAATTGTTGGACACCTAGTAAGTCTTCTTTCCTTCTTTTCCAATAGTTAGTTATTTTATCAAAGTAGTTACAAACTTTTCTATTTACTTTCCTTGGAAATTGTTGGTCTTTAAGAGGTCACTGATCTGTTATAGTTTACCCACAACCATATAGGAATTCCCCCGCAACAATGATCCTTATGCCAATGGGGGTAGTGACAAGGTAATTATGCCTCCTACCAACATAATGGTTGATTGGTTGTGGGTGAGAATTCAACATTATTTTCCTCCTTCATTGGACATGTTGTGAGTGAAACAAAAATGGGATTGTCCTATGTTGTGGTATATCAAAATACCATCTATGACTATAAAATTTCCCCTCTCCTCTATGAACATGTTTATTATTCACACAATTCTATAAGGACACACAAATTTCAAGTGTCAGAATGGAAAATATTTCTATCCAGACTGCCAATAGCTCTTGCATCAACATTAATCGGTTTGCTCTAAGGTTTAAATTAACAATAATAAAAATGGAACACAATATTTGTGTTGAGTGGTGCTCGTATAGTCCAATATGATGGAGATGTAATGTGGGTAATGTTAATGTCACTATATATCAACATGACAAAATTATAATCCTTAGTCAAATAATAGTAATAATTTTATATGTTGGCTAAATATAGATACAAATATAAATAAAATTATCATTCTCGATATATACGAAATAGAGATATGAGATTTACACATAATATAAAAACTATTGTAAGAAAGATTAAAATAGAGATATAATAAATTAGTATTATATAAAGTGATAGAGATTTACATAGAAATATTGGTACAATGCAAATATAAATATTTTAACAATAATCAAAATCTTATATATATAAGTTTTGAATTCTATATAGTTGAGATTGGAAACATGATTCATTTTAAGTAATAAAAAATGCATCTGAAAGAACTTGATCCCTTCTCATGCTTGATAGATCCGAGGTTAAAATGGATCTATGTTGGTGTGTGTTGGGATTTCTTTTAGGCCCTTAATAAGCCATCATACATTATACACTAGCATAAAAATGTATGAATACATGTAATAAAGTAAGTAAATGCACGCAGAAGATAAATGCAACCTAACGAAGGATTAGTTGGAGCGATATAAGGTTAAGATAAATGTAGGTTGGTGTGTGTTGGGATGCCTTTAAGGCCCTTATAATAAGCCATCATACATTATACTCTAGCATAAGAATGCATGAATACATGTAAAAAATTAAGTAAATGCACGTAGAGGATAAATGAAACCTAACGAAGTATTAGTTGGTGCGGGTACAACTGCTCCAACCATCTCTCTATTTTATAAATTCTCATGAAGATGTATTATAACATCCATTTCCACCACTAAAGCATTGATTCTTTTTCTGGCCTTATCCCTATCCTCCTCACAATCAACTCTTCCCCATACCTCCTTGAGTGCTTCTATAAAATATTTTTTGGAGGATGTACGCACCCTCATAGTTATGCAACCCGTGTACATGCGGGTTACTCAAGGGATAGTCACATACATGCCAATAAATTCTAGAAACATATATTTGTGCCAAGTTAAATGTTGAGTTATGGGTTTGGTTAGTTTCCTAACTCCTTTTACCCCTACTCAATCGTTTATAACCAACTAGAGACCACATAAAAGGAGTATTTGGCTCAAGGATAAAGGTAATGATACTTTACACATAAGAGAATACACCTATTTGGCTATCCCCACTGAGTCTGTAATCCCATACATATCCTTGTTTCTACTTATTTTTTTGACCCTAAAACCCTTGATTCGAACCTCCTTCTGATCACCAACCTATTTGACCAAGAGTCTCTCATATATTCTCTTAGGGTCTGTGGTGAATTGGATGTAGAAAACAATCCTTATAGTAGGATCTGAGGTGGAGGAATCTAGGATCTCTTTCGATAGTGCTGCATCAAATAGGTAAAATCTGTAACTACTTAACTATTTTTCATCAATAATATATAAACTCAATTCTTCGAAGTGTATTGTTTTTATATTGTTTAAATCTGCAATTCTTTTATATATGCTTCATAGAATACTAATTGCTCTGATTTTTCCATCTTTTTTCATAGAACTAATGGGTATTTATTAGTATAACTATCTCTCTATATAGGTCTTCTTGTTTGTGATTCTTATAGGTTGCATAGGAACCATTGGAAAAAAGTGAAGAGGCTCCAACAATTGGGAATGTTATCAACCATTGGACTCCTAGTGAGTTAATATTTATCTTCCTCACAACAGTTAGTTATTTCTTTGGAATTCTATTATAATATCTTTTCTTAGGATTCTTTATGGAATTTTCTTCTTGTACGATCATTGGTACACTACAGTAAGCCCATTACTGTAGGGGATTTCCCCCCAAAAGAAGAACTAGCGACCATACTTGGGATATTTCCCTAGTGGGCCTGTTTTGGGCTTTGGTTTTATGTTTGCTTGGTTTAATTTCTTTTATTTTTCTTCAGACTGTCGCTTGATACTTAGATTAGTGAATTACAGTTATTTGAGTCTTTTCCTTTATCATTTGAGACTTTTATGTTGTTTCTTTTATTATCCTTTTGATTTTTTTGGAGTATATACATGCTCTATATTTAACACAGTCATGTACATATACACTCTTTCCAGTTTATATAGTTTCATACATGCGGGATTATTTGTGCAAAGGTGTGTACATATTCCTAGGAAGGATTTTTTTTCAAATCTTTTCTAGTCTGAGGGTGTTTGGTGAGGTGTCTGGAGTCTCTTCTGGGACTTTAAGACACTATTTGGGTTACTTCCTAAGTTTATAAGTTATTAAGTTGAAATTTTATAAAGAAAAACAAGGTTATTTGATGGTTCTATCATTCCAAGTCATTATTGTATTTTCTCTTTGTTTTCCATTATTTTTTGGCTTTCTTTTGGTCTCTTTGCTGCATTTTATGTTTTGGGATTCAGAAATAATATTTCCAAGTTTTAAAAGTGTATGCTCTCTTTCGTTTAACAACATACATGTACATATTATAATTTTATATAGGATTTAAGCGTGTACATATATTCTTAAAAATGCATAAGTGTTGGCAGGTATACACACCCTATAGAAGACAAAAATGTGCACATACATATCCTATAGAAGTCTAAAGCACGTACATATGCACCTTGTAGAATGAAAAGGGGAATACAATAACTCATATATTCTCCCTACAATGATCAAATGTTCATACATGAAATTGTATACACTGCCTACAATGGAGACAGTCGTGTACACCTCCATAAAAGTGACTTTTTTTTAATTGTTTTTCAACCTTTTTTATCCCCTGATTTTGTTTGTTTGGGGAGTTTGGTCCCAAACTTTTTTGTGGCCTATAGGATGTTAGTAAGGCCTTAAATTTTAATGGAAAACAAATATTTTTGATCCATAGTTGTCTCCCTTTTATCCCTTTAATTGCATCACTTTAAGACTAGTCTTGTTCTTAGGGTCTCCGTTTCCTAGTCGTTGTTGCAGTCATTTTTGAAACTTGAGTTTGTATTTGAGTTAAAAAAAAATTATTATTTTTATTTCCTTGGATTTTTCAAACATAAAACCTCAAAATTTTCTTTCTTTTATCATCTTTTGTTAGTTTTTTCTTTAGTAGAAAGAAGAAGAAAATGAAAAAACCCTAGTTTGTTGCTAGTTAGGTTTCTTTCTTTCTATTGGATTGTTTTGATTTATATTTGAAAAATAAAAAAGATATTATCATAGGATTTTGTTTTCTTCTCATATTGAAATAATTTCAAAGGAAAAATAACAAATAATATCTTTGTGTTTGCTTCTTTTTCTTTTCTCAAAAGGATGCATTGTGCATTTTGCATCAAAAAGAGAAAATATTGCATTTTTTCTTTTTTGAAACTCTTTCAATGAAGAATTAGTGTAAAAAATTATTTTCCAGTGTTGTTATAAGTTTTGATTTTTCAAGAGTCTCAAACAACATCATTTTCACTTCCATACCCTTTGAGTAAAAAAAAACTGCTAAAATGAACAATAAATTTAAAATTTACTAGACTTTGCTTCTAGGGTTCATTAACAAGTTTAGGGTTAGGGACTTGGATTAGGATTGGAGAGATAAATATATAGGGTAGGTAAAAATGTTGATACTGAGAGGGGGGTGAGTCAGTATCAAGTACAATTTTAAAAAAATTTCAACTTATACTTCAACCAGATTATATATTCAATCATATCCAATAAGCAATGAACAATAGTAGAAGAGTTACACCAATACACCACAATACACCATGCACAATATATGAGAAATACTCAATAGTTATTGTTCAAGGGAAGTAATGACTTCCAAAGGAAGCTACAACTTCCAAGTTCAAGGGAGGGATAAACCTCCAAGGGAAGATACAATCCTCCAAGATAAAGAGGAGGTTAAACCCTCTATCCTTGACCCTTCCTTACACCCAAGAATATATGAAAGATAATAAAACTTTACATTAAATTATCACCATCAACCAACCATCACATAGAACCTGATAATGCTTCCCGAGACTTCTTTAACTTTTTCAATTCTTCAATTCTTGGAATAATCTGATCATGTAGATAATATTACTCACTATATTCTCTGAAAATCTTCCAAGTTTCACTCCTTGAATCCTCCCAGAAAAGGAGTTATAGAGAAAATAGTAGACCTTATTCAATTCAGGTTTATCCAGGAGAGAGAACTTGTACAACATGCCCCACGCTCAATTTTTAACATCATATTCTAAAATTTTTACACAGGAAACTACAACCAGTACTCTTTTCAATGCAATTGGTCTCACTTCATTTGGATTATCTATGAAGACGTTATGACTGTTTTACTTGGAACACTTGTTTATGACTAGCTTCAGGACTAGTCAAAAACCCTATCTTCCACAGAGTATATCTCCAAAAGATTCTTCCACAGAGTGTATCTCCAAAAGTATAGATAATAAAGAGATTAAAGTTTTACCATAGGTACCTAGATATGTCTTCTCAATACCATACCAATTTCACCATCTGGATCGTTCTAGAAAAACATTTATAGCGAAAATGGTAAGATGACCTATAAATAACATACCCTAGAATACATCACCAAAAGACTTCATCCTCCCTTGAAATTCGACCTTCTTTACTTCATATTTCCTCTGAAATTCGACTTGTGTGTGTTTAAAATGAATGTAAAATGATATTTATTTATACCCTTTATGTCACTTCCTTTTAACATTAGGACCGACCTGAAACTTTCTTATTTTGTAATTATTTTCTTTAATTATCTTCAGGGCGGACCTGTACTTCCTTTTTCAATTCACTTTTTCATCTTCAAAAATTCATTTCTCCTCAACCATGAGGATCCATGTGACGTGCCACCTACCACCGGAAACAAAATGATGTATACTATTCATACATGGGTGTTATATCTGCATGTCCAATGTCCTTCATGTCCAAATACCTTCATAAATCTTGCTGTCCAAAACCAATGACTAGGGTTGATATCAATGACAACAATCAATCTTCCAACAATCTCCCCTTTTGGCATTGATGGAAACATTCATGCTCCCCCTATCCTCATGATCCCAATTTCTCTCCCCTTTTGACATCAATGGAAAAGGGTGGGGCTTCTCCCCTTGAGTTTAATGGAAAAAGGTAATTATCTTCTTTGGGGCTTCTCCCCCTGAGTTTAATGGAAAAAGGTAACTCTCTTCTTTGGGGTTGCTCCCCCTGAACATATAACACTTAATAACACTTCATTTTTATGGTTTCTTTCTTCCTTGGATATTTTTTGTGGATTTAGAATGTTTATGTTACTTGGTCTTCTTGTTTTAGTTCCAACCAATCTTTTTGAACCTTCTTCTTTGATTTTGCATCTTTGTGAGTCAAACGTGAGAGTATATCATTGACCACACATTTTACTAGCACTGAGTAGATTATGCTTCAAGTCTTCAACCAATAGATCATTATTTGCTTTTACATTTTTTCTTCCAAGCTCTACTACACCTTTTCCAAGTATTTTTGCAGATGAGTCATCTCCAAATGCAACATTGCCACCCTTTCTCTTCAAGCTCATGAATTTGTCTTGATCCCCGGTCATGTGTGAAGAACATCCATTGTCTATGTACCATTCATCTTCTTATTTGCATTCTTCAACGGTCAATGCTATTCGACAATATTCATTGTTTAGAATATCTTTCCTTATCCATATTATGGTTGGCATAGGGACATTTGGAATAGGAGCATCTTCATTCATATATCTGCAATTTCGTTCTTTGTAACCAAGATAATTACATTTGTAACACACAATATTTTTCTCCATCAATGGGGAAAATGAATTATAACTTCTATTGACAAATCCACAATTATTTCCATATCTTCTATTTACACCATTCATGTTGCTTGCATAATTGTTCCTTTCATTGATTCTGCAATTAATTTCCTTATGTCCAAAAGTTTTGCAAGTATAACAATGACCAAGAATTTTTTTTTGATACCTGGGAGTAAGTGAACATCTTTGTGATGTAGTCCATGTGAGTTCAAGATCTACTCTTCTGCAGTTTCCTTCATACTGATTGAATCTTCTTTGATTCTTGAAGGTAGGAGGTCTTCTTGGATATTTATCTCTTTTGTAATCATTCCTTCTTTCTGGTATCCTGGTCCACTTCTCATCAATTGTCTGTGTATCTCTTTCTTCAACCTTCTTGTTGGTATTTGCATCTTCTTTGTATGAATTTTCACCCATGCATCCAAGATGTGTTAAGTCTTTTGGAATTTGAGAGTTTATTAAGCTCTTCCTCAATGAGACAACTTCTTATTCAAGTTTCTCACAATATTCTTCTTTATTCATCATTTGGACATTCCTTACTTCTCCTATTCTTCTTGCTTCTTCGAGTAGAGTTTTCAAGGAAATAGTTTCTTCTCTTAGTTTCTCAAAGTATTCTAATTGTTTCTTGAAGCTTACAACTGTCTTTTCACAACTAACCAATTCACTTCTTAGTTTTCTATGCGTGCTTTTGAGCTTGCTATTTTCAATCTCAACATGCTTCAATTTTTTAAGATTCTCATCTTCTTGTTGAATAATTTCTGCTTCATGATTTTATTCTTCTTCATTGGAATTTTCTTCTTCAGTGCCATCTATTTCAATCCTTGGATAAATACATTCAAATTCAACATGTGCTACTCCTTCACAATCAAAACAAAAGAACTGACCTCTATTTTCTTTTTTGAAATCTGAGATGTTGTAATTTGCTTCAAGTTCTTCTTTTTCTTCTGCTTCTTCCCTTGCATAAAGGTCTTGTATCTTGTCCCAAATCTATTTTGTCGATGCACATGATCCCATCTTGGATTTCACTGAATTTTTCAATCCATCCAGGATGGTATCTATTGCCAATTTTTTGTTCCTTCTTGCTTCCTTCTGAGCTGTAGTCTTTGGTTTCTTCAAAGCGTTGTATCTTGAAGAAACTAAGAACCAAACATTTTCCCCAAGAGATTTCAAGTAAGTTTTCATTCTATTACTCCAGTATTCAAAATTGTTTCCATCAAATGGTGGAATCCCATTTGGAATGTTGTATTCCATTTTTTCTTAGGATCTTCCTTCCAGTGGTTAAACTGTTTTGAAGGAAACCTGCTTTGATACCAATTGTTGATACTGAGAGGGGGGTGAATCAATATCAAGTACAATTTAAAAAAAAAATCAACTTATAATTCAACCATATTATATATTCAATTATATCCAATTATCAATGAACAATAGTAGAATAGTTACACCAATACACCACAATACACCATGCACAATATATGATAAATACTCAATAATTATTGTTCAAGGGAAGTAATGACTTCCAAAGGAAGCTACAACTTCCAAGTTCAAGGGAGGGATAAACCTCCAAGGGAAGATACAATCCTCCAAGATAAAGAGGGGGTTAAACCTTCTATCCTTTCCCCTTCCTTCCACCCAAAAATATATGAAAGACAATGGAACTTTACATTAAATTATCACCATCAACCAACCATCACATAGAACCTGATAATGCTTCCTGAGACTTCTTCAACTTCTGCAGTTCTTCAATTATTGGAATAATCTGATCCTATAGATAATATAACTCAATGTATTCTTTGAAACTCCTCCAAGTTTCACTCCTTGAATCCTCCTAGAAAATGAGTTATAGAGAAAATAATAGACCTTATTCAATTCTGGTTTATTCAGGAGAGTGAACTTGTACAACATGCCCCACACTGAATTTTTAACATCATATTTTGAAATTTTTAAAAAGGAAACTACAGCCCGTACTCTTTCCAATGCAATTGGTCTCATTTAATTTAGATTCTCTATGAAGAAGTTATGATTGTTTTACCCATAACACCTGTTTATTACTAGCTTCAGGACTAGTCAAAAACCCTATCTTCCATAGAGTGTATCTCCAAAAGTATAGCGAATAAAGAGCTTAAATTTTTACCACAGGTACCTAGATATGTCTTATCAATACCATACCAATTTCACCATATGAATCGCTCTAAAAAAACATTTATAGCAAAAATGGTAAGATGACCTGTAAATAACATACCTTAGAACACATCACTAAAAGACTTCATCCTCCCTTGAAATTCGGCCTTCTTTACTTCATTTTTCCTCTGAAATTCAACTTGTGTGTGTTTAAAATGAATGTATAATGATATGAATTTATACCCTTTATGTCACTTCCTTTTAACATTAGGGTCGACATGACACTTTCTTATTTTGTAATTCTTTTCTTTAATTATCTTCAGGGCCGACCTGTACTTCCTTCTTCAATTCACTTTGTCATATTCAAAAATTCATTTCTCCTCAACCATGAGGATCCATGTGACGGGCCACCTACCATCGGAAACAAAATGATTTATACTATCCATCCATGGATGTTGTATCTACATGTGCAATGCCCTTCATGTCCAAATACCTTCATCAATCATGTGGTCCAAAACCAATGACTAGGGTTGAAATCAATGACAACAACCAATATTTCAACAACAAAAAAACATAGGAGTATGATATAGGGATAATCAAATCCAATTTTCATATAAGTATAGTTGGGATCCTCATCTAACACATGATTTAAAAATGAGTTTTCACAAGGAAGAGTCGAGGATATAACCCCTTCGAGGCTTGACCAAGCGTTGTACATAGATCGTATTTTGGGGGTTTCGATAGTACCCATACCTCCTTGAGAGGAATTTCTTTCAAAGCTTTAGTATTTGTTACCTTGTCCATAATTTTTATCCTAACTTTCAACTGTACTCCCCAGACACTAACTTCTAGTTGGTATCCTTAGTTTCTTTTCCTAGGTATCTCAAAGGTGACTACAGGGGGTTTCCCATGGTTCCAAAGGTAGACGTTATATCACATTATCAATACCACTATAGGGTGCCCCACGAAGCGAGGGTTACTTGCATCGGGTAGGGTTGGTAATTGGACGTCGAGGTAACTTCTTCTTACTCCTTCATTCATCGGTATTGGGAGTTAATCAACTCATGCCAGTTTCCAAAAGGTCCCTTTCTACTTTTTCATTTCTTTGGACTCAGGACCTTATTAACTTGGGTTGAAGTTTTGGAGAAGTTGTTTGTTTGTGATGTTACTCTTAGAACCTTTTAGTGGAGTGATATTTTGTATAGTTTTACTTAGGTTATGTCTGTATCACCACTTTTGGATCGTAGATTCAAGGTGGTCGACCAATCACTCCACCGGTGTTATAGAAAATTTTGCCTCACCCCATGCAACTTGTTTGGATGGAATTTCCATTTCCCTATGCAGACTTGAAGTCCCTTGTTGTACCTTCCAAAGCCAAAATATCATATTTTTCCACATATATGGGCCCAACCAGTTAGAAAACATGTGTATATGTAGGTTGCTCCATTACAACCCACGTACATCAAGTTTGGTGATCAAAATTAAAAATTGTGTTGGGTTTCCATGTCACGTCACGAGATCCATGATCCTTGACCTTCCATATACTAGAAATGTTCTGAATTGGCCCTTCAGTTCCACTTGAAGGCTATAAATTGAGCCATATCCAAACTGTGCAAGGGGAGAGAATTCAAATTTTGAGAGCGAAGATACTCTGGAGAGATTTCACTTCACATTGCGTTTGCATCCCTTTATCCTTGAAAGTTTGAACACATTTTTCAGCCACCAAGCTCTCTCTTCTTTGATGGAGAACCTCATTGTCTCCTTTATATGAGCTTTCCTTTGGTGGAGGATTGAAGTGGTGGAGGGACTTATTTTCTCTGTTCCGATGTGTGCCGGTACAAAATTTTGCCACATATGTACTTTTATTGATTATTTTAATAGAAATACTCTTTTCTTGTCCAATTGATATCTTGCAAATATTTGAATTATTATTCCATGGGCGTATTTGTCATGAATGTTAATGGATTATGCTATTTTATAAGCTAACATTATATATTATCACCATATGCTTGTGTATCTTGGTTGTTGAGATCAAGTTGTAGGTATAAATATTTGAGTTGCGTGCTCAACGGTGGTCTTCATCGAATGTCCAGACGAGGTAGGATCTTGATCTTGTCATGTTATCATTTAATTTATATAGCATACTTTGGATTACATTTTATTTCTGTGTGTCATTCCATATGTTGTGTTTTAGCCCATGCCATAGAGTGATTTTCACCGTAACATAATTGGCGACCATACTGGGGATTGATCTTCTATTTTGGGGTTTGGAGTGTTTTTCTCCTTGAATTTCTCTCTGTTAGTGTGAGTTTCCTGGTCGCTTAATTTCTTGACAACCTATTTTTAATTTGCATCTGCGTTTGTTGGCTTAATCCTTGCCCTAACAATGTTTTACTACTTATACGCGGGTTTTCCCTTGACATACGCGTACATACACGAGTTGTCCTTCTATAGGGCACGTACATATGCAATTTTTCCTCAAACAGTCACATACAACAAAGTTTTGGGCTTACTGGCCAAGTTTGGTGTTCACTGGGTGAGTTTGGTTGGTTGCCGAGTCTTCTAAGGTCTCTGTCCTAACTGTTGAGTTCTTACGAAGTCATAGGAAACCTTCTTTTTGTTGAATTTTCAGGCAATATTCTTTCTTATCATCTTTTTCATTGGTTGTCCTTGCATCTTGGTTTGAGTGTTTGCTTCTTGGTATCCTGCTTGGATTGTCTCTTTTTGCTTGTAGTAGGGTCTGTATATCAAGCTCCTATTCAGTCCTTGCATTTTCATTTATTTATATAAAAAATACAAAAAAAAATACTCATTTTGAATTACAACATTTTCTCTTTTGGTTATTTAGTATTATCTTGACATATGTGGAAGGATTGCATCTTATTGAATTTGTATAATTGCATTTGAAAAGATTACCATCTTTTGAGAATTTAAGATTAGGACTTAGCACTATGTTTATATTCATTTCTTTTATATGCTGAGTCATAAATATCATCAGTTTCATGACCACATCTCTTGAGTAAACAAATCCATTAAAAGTAACGTTGATTAATTAAAATTGATTAGAAATGATTTTATTTCTCAGGGTACACAAACAAGCATAGGATATAGGGCCTTGGAATATGATTTTGTGAGTAAAATTATCCAAGGCTATTAAATTAAACATATGTGTCTGATCAGGGAGTGGTGAAATCCATTATGTAATTAGTGACATCAGGATGCTCCACTCACACCTTATTTAAGCACGAGGTCATGCGAAGTTGGTTGCAGATATATCCCTCTAATACCTTCCTATCGTCAGAGATATTTATGTGGTTTCATTTGTATACGGGGGTCTTGCTAGTACCTTTACCTCCATGAGAGACAATGATTTCAATATTTTGGGCTTTTTTACCCTTCCCATATGGTGGACCAGAATTACGACTGTTCACCTGTGCATTGGTTATATTGTGGTGGATTTAGTTTCTTGACATAGGTAGCCACATAGGTTACTTGTAGGGGTTATTATGTGGGTACCCCGAGTCAGATAAGGGTCAAACAACACAAAACCTTTATGGAGGATTACCTCTCTGGGGGAATCTAACCAACTACGTTGTTAATCCCATAAGGGCCCTTATAACTTCTTTTGATACCTCCATTCTTTTGAAGAGAGTCTTAGGCCCCTCTTGGGAGATACATACATACTCTAGTGAGGGATGCCCCTTTTTAGCCGCTACATCCTGTTTGTGTGCATTGGCCCTTTTTCTTTACTTTGGTGTGCTCTCTAATTATTAGTTGGCCTTAGGATTTTGTATTGCATTGTGCATTTTCATTTCTATGGTTAGTGGAGCTCCCATGACTCCCTCAGTTAACACTACCCATCCCATGATTTTTGCTCATTCCATGGGGACGAATCCTTTTGTATTTCTGAGTGGTACACTGAATCATGATACTCAACCAATAGCTTGGGCCTCTAATCCTTTTTCTTTTGGTATGCCAGACATGTCTTCACACTTGGCATCCTTTGTCTCATCATCTTATGTGAATCCTAGTTTTGGGTGTGGGGGCATGATGCCTCCTTATTCTCCCTTTTTGTTTGGTGGGAGTCATATCTCTCAACCAACTCCCATGGTTGGAGGTTGGAATCCTCCTTCCTATAGACCCAATCCTAGCTTCGCTTTTCCCATATCAAGTGATGAAATGGGCAGTTGTTACCCATGATTTTGGTCGTCATGATGATGTATTGATGATGGTGTACTCAGGCTCTTCATAAGAACTTTCTCCTGAGAAAAGTTACTTTCATCTCTTCCTAGAAAACTCATTTTTGGAGAAGGTTCACATGATTCTAATATATTTGGGTGCGATAATGACCCATTCTCGCAGGCTGCTTTAAGCCAGGGTGCGAACTTCTCGCACCGTGTTGAATAGCCAGGGTGCGAACTCTTCTTAAAGCATGGAAAAGATGAATTCTCGATGTTTCTAGAAGGGAATATTCTAGAAGAATGGGTTGGCATTTGAATGGTTATCCTTGTACTGGATTCCCTGATATTGTGGGATCATTCTTATCCAAGTAACTATCTAATTCTCTCCTATATATTGAGGGAATTCTCATGGAAAAGGTTAAGCAAGATTCATTGGAGAATTGGTGAAAGAATTGTGTGAAGGACTTAGCTTGAACAGTAGCTTGGAGACTCTAGCAAGTCTATCAAGTGGATTGGATCTTCTTCATAAAAGGATTGAGCAAGTGTGTGTGTTGGATCCAAGAGTCATCGAAAGGAAGCTTGCGACATCAAGGCAATCAGGTTGTAATCTTTACTTTCAATCAATATGATACAGTGGCATGTCCCTTTCCCATAAAGCTATTCTCACTTTATTGTGTAATTCCTTGATCATACACATAAGTTAATTGTTGAATATGTTTTGATATCTTCACTTTGGTTGGTTTGTGTTGTCTTGGTCTTGACCTCATGAGAGCATCGGAGCGAAGCGGGAGCAACAAAGACCCTAAGAAGCGATATTAAGGTATGTTTCTTATTCCTTCCTACTAGCTAATTCAATGGTCAAAACTTAGGGAAAGAGTCATGTCCTATCCTGTTTTTTTCTAGATCCAAGTGGATCTAGGGAGATCTGTTAGTGTCTACACCTACCGATTAGTCCAATAACAAAATTGGTGACTCCACTGGGGAACATCCCATTTTTCTTTGTGGCTTTTGGTGTTTTTCTGTGGCCATTTTCTCTTGTTTTACTTTTCTCCTTTCCTATCAATCTCTGAGTCTTTAGGATATCCTGATAGACCCTCTGGGTCCAGAGGCCTTTTCAAAATTTGCTTCATTTTCCAAAAAATTCACTAGTTTCAGAGGTTCTCGCACTGTACTTCACTGTTGCCTGCGAGAATCTATAGAGTTCATATCCTTCCTTTAGGTTCAGTGTGAGGTTCTCGCACTTTTCTCAAGGGTCACCTACGAGAATCACTAATTCTCGCACTTTGTAACACTCACATCCTGCAAACCCATTTTTTCAAACTTTTGGATTTGAGTTTTGGTATCTTCAACTACCCAGATCAGTCTAGGTGCCTCATAAGAGTTTCTTCGACCATTGATTGATGTATTTCTTGTCTTTTTTTTCGTGCATGGATAGTCTTAGGATTTCCAAGGCTTTTCTTGTCATTTTTGTCTTGACTTTCGTTTCTTGACTTTTCTTGGTAAAACCATACTCTCTGATTTCGGAGTGTGGGTGTGTTTGATTAGTTAAGAACCGGGGATCGGTTGAAAGTTGAGTTTTCTTGGTCTTCATCATTTGCTTATTGTTTGAAAGATCACTTTTCTTATTGAATTGAAAATACTATATTGGTTTGCTTTTTATTTTTGTTTTCATTGAAAGATTGATTTGGTTTTTTTTCATTGCTTGTTCATTGGCTTTTGATTTTCAGTACTCTCACTATCATGGTGTGAGTCCTTTTTGAAAAGTGAACAAACGTTTTTATTTAAAAATATCTTTTTCGTCTTCGAAAACATTGAAAATCAATTGTTGAAATTATTGAAAAAGGAACAATAGAGAATTGTTGTTGATGCGTGATTTGTTGTCTTTGCATTTTTAAGGAAATTGTATTGTAGTTCAAGGTTGATCTGGAAACTTTCTCTTTCCCTCCCATCCATAGGATTCATTGAATGAAAATCGATATATTTTTCATTCTCATCCATGCATCGTTGGGTCAGAGTCATACAACATAAGTTTCATCTTCGTTCCCTTTGAGTAAACAACAGCTCTTAATAACACTGCGCAATCATAAAATTTATCTAGTAACTATTTTCTAGGTCTCTACCACACCAACATTTAGCTAGGCTAGCACTTTGGAGTAGGAAGAGAGATACACTCTCAAAAAGCACAAAACACACAATAGCATCTTGTGTTAGGGAGTGTTAAATTCCATTTGCAACATTTTGTCCTGGGAAGCCCTTCTCACACAAGGGTCAAGCACGAGGTCGCGTTGGTATTGACAGAGTTACTCACCCTGCTTTGTTGATATCAGTGTAGAGATTACATGTATTATGGGGATCACTTGAAGGTATACCCACAATGATGAGTGGAATCCTTTTGAGTTGATTTCGGGCTAGATACCCTGCCCTTGCGTGTGGATCGGACTGTCGACTGTCCCCCCAGGATTTATTTTTGTTGGTGGTGACCTTAGTGGCCTATCTTTCTAGGTTCTTACACGAGGTGACTGTGAAGGGGAAAGTCTTCACGGTACCTGGAATTGACGTTGACCAAACTCACTCGGGATCCTTGGAGGGTATACCCCCGATTATGTGTGGGAGCTTGCACTAGAGTGTAATTCCATCAAGCAAGTCGTCAGCGTAACTTTTCCACCCTAGCCCAGCCCCTTCTCGTCTTGTTGTTGCAACGTTGGATTTCATCACCAACTAGTGGCTTCGAAATTAGAAGGTCTTGTTTGCTTGGTGTTGCTTCCTATATTTTGTTTACTAGTGTGTGTTGTTTGTTTCTCAAAGTTGACCATAGGATTTTCTTCGTGAAGTTTGTCACTCGTTTACAATAGCTCCTCCACGTCGTTCACGTAGAATGTAGGGTTTATCTCTAGAGAATCTAAAAGGTTCTCAACCCTTGCCTACAAGTACACCTGAGGGCTCTCCTCAGCAAAGTGAAGTCCCAGTCGTCACCACACCGCAAGTGGAACAAACTGACTCTCTAGAGCATTTTCGAATTACTAATACTCGAGAGGAATTTCGACTTCACCCTGATTCTGAGTGACCATTTATGCGACTGAATTATTCCGGAGAATTAGTTGTTACCTCTTCTAGATCACCAGTTTGACCCTTTCCAGGCATAGAAGGCCAATATCTTTCTTGGTCTACAAGTGTTTTTCGACGAGACCTTTTTGGTCCAGGTTCACCTGTGATTTCTGAAATCAACCCACCGGTGATTTTCGAAATCTCTAGTCCAGAGACAGTACCATTGACTACTGCTTATCACTTTACTGTCCCTTCCGAAATGGCCCATCTCACAGCTACTATGAGTGTTCCAACTGGGTTTCCTGTTGTTAGTCTTGCTCCCATCAACACACCATGAACGCCCAATGTCACTCCGACACTACCACCTGGATACCGTGCGTTGAATGCTTCCATTCCTACTCTTGCATAAACTCCATATGGCTCTCCTGGTGGTCCTTCTTCTTTTGGGCACTCTCTTCCCGGTTTTATTCTGACACTCCCTCAATTTCCTTTTGGAGGACCTTCTTCATCTTCCACTGCCAGTCTTAATCCTAGTGGCGTTATTCCTTCATTCACCCAAAATTACTAGTTTCTGGTTGGTGGACAATTTCACCAAGGTGGTATGACTCAACCCCCTCTCAGTGGGAAAATTCCTTTTGGAACACAACCCCCAATTGGAACACCACCTTTGATGGGAGTATTGACCCCACCTTATGGGAAAAACATACCTTCGTCCTTGGCCCAATATTGGAATCAGTTGATACAAAATCCTTCTCAAACGACTGGGGGGTAGCAGTTTCCAGCTGCGTCGATAACACCCCCTAGTATGGGCCAACCATATCCAGGTTCGTTTAATCCCATTTGGGGGACGAATGCTCAAACTCAAGCCCCTGTTATCGGGTATACTCCTATGAGTTACTATCCTCTCCAACCACCACCAAATATGCCTGGATCTTCACATTATATGCAGACTGCTTATGGTCCTACTGGTTTTCCGACAAGGCTTCCTCCCCAAAGCCACCAGTACCCACAGGTGAATCGACAGTTACCCTTTCTCGCCACTTTAGATCTGCCGGATTTGTCAAGGATTTTAAATGATCCTATTCGTCACTCTCCGCAATGGCCCGTTATACCAACCAAGCTTCCATCGGACATTCCTAAATTCGACGGAAAAGTAGGAGAGGACCCAAATAATCACGTTATGACTTTTCACCTATGGTGCTCGTCCAACTCGTTGATGGACGACTCTATTCATTTACGTCTTTTTCAATGAACCCTCACATGTTCTGCTGCGAAGTGGTATATCGAATTACCACGAGGTTTCTTCTCAGACTTCAACAACCTAGCTATGGATTTCCTTACGCATTACCAGTTACCGATCCATTATGACACGGGGACTGAGATTTTGACTTCCTTCAAACAGAACAAAAGCACTCATATATCTGATCACATCCATGAGTGGCAAAGGAGACGACGTCTCATTAAACTTGAGCTCCCTGGTCAGTTGCGGGCAGAGTGGTTCACAAAATCATTTGTGAACGACATCGGTAAGGACATTTCCATGGGTGGCGTCGTCATGGAAGAGCAGGCTATAAGTTGTGCTCAATATCTTGACCTCTTTTATTCACAAACGGGAACCCTTTACGATTTACTACCTGACTTACCTCATCCTAATACTTCCAGTACTTCAACTACTCCAGCTGCCTCGCATGCGGCTGACGGTGTGATTGGTTCTTCCCAAGCCCAACCACATTCTACCTCAAGCACCAACCCCAAATCTTCTTCTTCTAATGTTCAAAATGCTCTGTCTCCTGCCCTTCCCCCCGAAAAGACTTCTGAGGTAAATGCAGTCCAATATACCCCAGCTGGTAAAAACAAATCTAAAAAGGGAAGAGGTAAGAATAAGGAGGGAAAAAATAATTCTCAAGCAGAGCAAACCAAAACTACCCCTGTTGACGATCGGGATAAGCGCAAACCACGATACCCTTTTCTTATCAGTGGTGATGATCACTACATGAAGGATTGTCCATGACGTGCCGAGGTCACTAAGTTCCTTCAAGGAGCTCCCAAACCACCTGCCCCGACTGTTTTGTCCCAACCCTTCCCGTCTCAACAACAGGCGCAGTTGGTCATACATGACCAATCCTCATCTTCTACCACCTCCTATGTTTTGATGTGTACTGGTGATTCTAAGCAGAGCAAGATTGCCCTCACTACTCGAGCAAAATATTATTCTCCCTCTAAGGAGAAGGTTGATGATTTACCCCCTTCCTTTTCACAACCCTCTCCCGTGACTCCACCTACTAGCGGTCCTCTTCATCTCGAACAACCAAGCCTCGACACAGTTCTGCGACCCCCCCCAAAGGGCGTCGTTCGGAAATCAACTTTCAATCCTCACACTCGTGATGCCCAGAACTACAACATTGTTGAAGATCTGGCCCAAGCACCTTCTGCGATGTCAGCCCTTGAAGTCCTTCAAAATTGTCCCGCACAACGGAAGGCACTGTTGAAATCTATCGATGGAATTGACCCGACGGATACAAATTTAATAATATTTAACTTGGAAGATCAAATTCCAAGGTTATCCCCTCAACTTGCGTTCCAAATCCAAGTGATTGTCTCTAACAAAAACATTTTTCGAACCGTTATTGATGAGGGTGCCTCGACGTGTGTTATGTCTCTTGCTTGCTGGAAAGCCATTGGATCTCCTTCTTTGAATGAATCCCATAATACTCTTAAAGCCTTCAATGGTTCCGGTTTTAAGCCCTATGGTGTTCTTCCTTCATTGCCCATCACGTTAGAAGGAAAAATAGTCCAAGTCGAAGTGGAAGTCTTTGACGCTCCTCTTGATTACAATATTTTGCTTGGCCACAGCTGGATCGATTCCATGCACGTAGTTGTGTCAACCCTTTTTCGTGTGGTACATTTCCCACATCAAGGTAAGGTTGTCACCATCAATCAACTAGCCTTCTTCAATTCTGATACCCGTACTGGCAATGTTTCATTTATCGCTAAAACTCCACTGAGTTATGAGAACATCGGTGTAGGCCTTCTCAAGGACTCTTCGTTAATGGGTACTTTTCCCATTCCACCACCTGATGTTCCACGCTCGTCTGTTGTTTCCATCAACATGATCTCCACCTCACTTCATGAACTTCCTGTGTCTCATGACCCCTGGATAGTACCTGACCCTGGAGATCATCTGCGTTATGGCGACGCGATGTCATTAAGTCCAGTTGAATCCGCCTATCAGGTCATTCAATCAACAACACCTTCTACCCCCTCTCTTGGTGAGTTGTCTCCCGATCCTTTTCGTGTCATTTTTCCCACTGACGAGATGATCATGTCTGTCATGGAGGACACCCCTTGGGACGATGGGCATCATCGTTCCATCCTCTTTTTGAAGCAACATACCCTTGAGAACTACCAATGGATTTCGACCCCGTCGACCATTGTCCTCATCTCGACCATTCCTGAGTCTGCACACGATGTGTTTTCCGAAGGGAACTTAAGTAATATCTCGCCCACAATTCCCCTTGACATATCCGTTAAACCTGGAATCGTCGAAAATGTCCATATTGGAGCTTCGTTCTCCCCTGTCGAAATAGTCACCTATACGTCCCTTTTCAAAGAGTTTCGTGACATCTTCGCCTGGAGCTATGAAGAAATGTCGGGTATCAACCTTGAAATCGTGATACATGAGATTAAGACACATCTTGACGCTAAACCCGTCCGGCAACGCCTTCGTCCAGTTCACCCATGTAAAGCGGCTGCTATAAAGCTCGAAGTCGAGAAACTTCTTAAAGCCTGCTTTATTTATCCGGTGGATCTTACAGATTGGGTTTCCAATCTTGTCCCGATTGACAAGAAACAAGGCACAATTCGTGTATGCATTGATTATAGAGATATCAACAAAGCTTGTCCAAAAGACAACTTTCCTACCCCTTTTGTCGATCAGATTGTCGATGATTGCGCCGGAAGTGAAATATTCTCTCTCATGGGTGGTTTCTCTGGATATAATCAAATCAACATTGTTCTCGAGGATCAACATAAGACTTCTTTTATTTGTCCTTGGGGTACCTTTGCCTATCGGAAACTTCCTTTCGGTCTCAAGAACACTGGCGCAACTTTTCAATGCGCTATGTATGCTTTCCATGATATCAAGAACATCGTTCAACCATATTTGGATGACTTACCCGCTCATTCCATGCACAGAGTCGATCACCCAACCCACCTCCGAGCCATTTTCGTTCGCTGTCGGTTCTACCATATATGTTGGAATCCTCATTAGTGCATTTTCTGTGTGGAATCCGACCGTCTTCTAGGTTTTATCGTTTCACGTCAAGGGATTCGAGTGGATCCTTTAAAGGTTGAGGCGATCCTTAATCTCCCTCCTTCTACACTTCGCCAGTTGCAAAGTTTGCAGGGGAAATAAAACTTTCTTCATCGTTTTATCCCAAATTATGCCGAGATCACTCGTGGATTTACGCGGCTATTAAAGAAGGATTCAGAGTTCGTCTGGGATACCATCGCCAACAATGATTTTGAAGCTTTGAAATTGTCCCTAACACACGCTCCACTTCTTTTTCCCCCCGATTACAGCCGCGATTATTTCCTTTATCTTGCTACCTCGGAGTACACTATTGGTATAGTTTTCATTCAGGAGGATGATGCTAACGACGAACATGTTATCTACTACTTGAGTCAAAGTCTCACGCCTATTGAAATCAAGTATTTACATGTCGATAAACTGGCCTTGGCTGTCGTCCAAGCCGTCCAACAATTCTGACATTATATCCTCTCACACAAGACTACAATGATTTGTCATTGCAACCCTATGCAACACATTCTTACACGTCAATTGCTAGGGGGAAAATACCTCAAATGGATTGTGATACTCCAGGAGTTTGACTTGGAATTCGAACGCGCCAAGTCCAAGAAGTCCTTAGTTTTTCCTGAATTGATATGTGACTTTCCCCATTCTGCAACGAAAAATGTAGCAGCTGATTCATTACCCGATGAATCTCTTTTTCTTATTAGCACTGATGATATTTGGTATGGGGATATCATTATATATCTCCAAACCCAAACTTTATGGACAACTTTGTCTAGTACTGACCGACGTCGCATATGCTATCAAGCCCGTCAATACATTATCCTCGGCAATACTCTTTATCGTCGGGGGATTGAATCTGTTTTTCGAAGATGCATAACGTTTGACGAAGCCGAGAAAGATCTGAATGACTGCCATTCTGGAGCATGTGGTGGTCATATGTCTGGGTATGCTACTGCCCAGAAGATCTTACGCGCAGGGTATTTTTGGCCTTCTTTGTTTAACGACTGCATCATCGCCGTTCATAAATGCCATGCTTGCCAGACCTATAATCAGAAGATACGGTCACATCCCGCTCCTCTTCACCCTGTGGTCTCAGTTGGTCCCATCGATTTCATGACATGTCACCCTCACTCGACCGGGGGGCATGGTTACATTATTGTAGTCGTAGATTATTTTACGAAATGGGTCGAGGCGATGCCGACATTTGACAACACTGGAAAGACTGCAACCTTATTCATTTTTATCACGTCATAGCTCGTTTTGGTGTTCCCCAAGCTATCGTCACTGATCACGGTAGCCACTTCAGGAATTTTATGATGTCCGAACTTACTGAAAATTTGGGTCTTCGCCATGATAACTCAACACCCTATTATCCACAAGCCAACGGACAAGTCGAAGCGATTAACAAAGTTCTCATAAATATGCTCCGACGAATGATAGAGATTCATAAAATAAGTTGGCACACAATGTTTTTTTCGACATTGTGGGCATACCGGACATCTGTCAAGTCCGCTACTGGGTTTACACCTTTTCGGTTAGTCTATGGTGTGGAAGTCATTCTCCCTATTGAATGTGAGATACCCTCTTTAAAAATAGTTGTTGAACTCCTACCCAACACTTCGGCTGAGGAAGAACGTCTATTGTATCTTATGCGATTAGACGAAACTCGACGCGATGCTACCCTAGTTATAGAAGCTCAGAAAAAGTGTGCCAAGGCCCAATACGACAAACATGTCAAGCCTCGCATTTTCTCGGAAGGAGATCTTGTTCTCCTATATGATCAATATCGCGATATGCTAGGAGCTAGAAAATTCAAAGCCATGTGGCGAGGTCCTTATATCTTTCGATGAGTTTTGGAAAAATGAGCTTATGAGTTAGTAGATTACGATGGTATCCCTTTAAGTGAACCCAAGAATGGGTTGAACTTGAAGAAGTACTATGCATAAAATCATCTGTGCACAAGTACTTGTATTTTTATTGTATCATACTTCTTGTGTGTTACTATAGCTTGCTTTTGTCATTATCTGGTCTCTGCCCTTATGTGACATTGTGTTTGATTTCCATATGTCGGAGTCTTTGCTACCCTATATTGGCTTCGCTGATGGCACTAGCCGTAGTACTCAGAACATTGCTTCCACTGCATGGGAAATTTACGCCCCTACAAACGAACTTGTCTCCTTACGAGGTGTGTGCCTCGGCCGTGCGACCAACAACATTGCAGAGTATAGCGTCGTTATTGAATTATTGGTTGATGCTATCTCACTCAGAATTTGTCATTTGGTTGTGCGACTTGATTCATAGCTTGTAGTACTGCAGTTAAGTAATGTCTATACTATTCGAAGTCCTACTTTGTTATGGGTGTATTTGCGAATTCACCTCTTGGAACGTTATTTTGATTACATTGCATATCAACATATTCCTAGATGTCTAAATACATTAACATATTCATTGGCTAATTATGTATTAGACAGACATTTGAATCATTTATAAATCAAACATATCAATATTCACACAACACATGGTAAACCGGTAGAAACCATTTGTATATATAACGATCAAAAGAGTTTTTACAAAAAGTTTGTCCGAAGACCAAAATGTCAAAATCTGAAGCTCATAGCTTCTACAAAGTGACATCATGGATGACGTTCACGGTAACAAATGACTGCCCGAGAAACCCTACAGAGAAGTCGACTCATGGACCCTGACACTCCTACAATATGATGCTGATCGCGTCGTGGAACCTCTTCAAGAGGCGTGTCTGGAATATCTGCGGTCAGGCCCTCTAGATTTTGTTCCACTACTTGATAATCTTCGGCATATTGTGGTACGGCCACTACCTCTCCTCGCCGCTGAATGGGAGAAGTACCAGGAGGTCGATAAGGTCCAACATCTGTGTCATCAAAAAAAAAAATTTGTATTTAGTTTTTGGACGAACATATAAAACACAAAAACATTTGAATATGATAAAAATTCACAAAACAAAAACATTTTAAAAAAAGAAAAAAATGTGTGTACTTCTTACCAAGTTCCCCCCATTGAGCATCCTCTGGCAGTACTAAGTCCGGATCTCCTCAGAAATCCAACCCGACATAAGCATAGTCATCAACCATCAACATTTATGGTTGAAGTGAGTCAAAGAAAGTATCATCATACTTGATGATCGGTCCAACTACGTGTCGGGCCATAAGTTGACACCATCTCAACATCCTTGGATCCCTGGGAGACGGTAAATTCCACTCAACCTGTAGCCTCGGTAATGGAACCCTCTCAAGGAAGAAGGACACTAGCAAAGATCTGTACCTAAATTGCTTCAGGTTGCCTCGTCTGCATTTGGTCAACTGTCTTATTACACTACAAAGCATTACATCTACCCAGTTGAAAACCCAAGGTTCAATACACTCAATAGCATACTGGAAGTAACTCTGCAACTCCATGTGAGGAGCAGAACTCCCAGCCATTCGAGCTATGGTGAATAGGATAGTACGGAGGGTCAAATCTCGTACCCCCCAAATGGCTACTTTTCCTTTCTTTCTCTCTGCCTCGGGAACACAGTGTAAACGACAGTACTCACTCATGGGAAGCCCACCACCTCTGCTACCAGTCATGATCATGTAGTACCCCCATCGTGATAATCCAGTCAAAAAGTAAATGTCCTCAATATCTATGGACAGTGTATGGACCCCCACATGAGATACCTGTTGATCAGGATCCCACATACGCACAAGGTACTCTAATAACCTGACTTGGGCCCTCATGCCCGAGATACGAAAGTACTTCAGGAGGCCACAATTCCTCAAAGCAGCAATAGTAGGTGGATGATTTCCAGCAATTGCATTGTCTTCTTCATGCTCCCTTTCGTGCCATTCAAGAACCATTTTGATGGCCAATTACCTACATAGGAAGCACAAAGAGGAGATTAGCAAGTCTATTCATTAATTGGTTCTCTTTTCATTGAGTTAAATTTAAAATTTTTTTGTGCTTTGCGGTTCTCGCAGGTGCCCTTTGGGCACAGTGCGATAACCTCGTAGGCTGTTGTGGGCTCACCTGTGAGAATCACCCATTCTCGCAGGTCCCATGTAGCCCACCTGCGAGAATGGTGGAGCACAAGTAGGGCTCATAAAATCAACTTAAAAATGAATTTTTACCCAATCAAAATGCAAAATTAAACCATGAATGAGTAGAGGATATAGAGCCTACCTCACTGTTGTTGATGGCTCGATGAATGGATGCTCGTAACTCCCACAATATGACGCCGGACTTCGAGGGTAAAAGAGGGGGTTTTGAGCTCAAATAGTGGAAAAGTAAAAATGATATGGTAAAAAGAGTTTTTACTGCTTTTTATTTACTTTTACTATGTCATTTGGTTTTTTATGATTATTAATCTATTAAACCCTAATCCCTAATGTCCTTTTGAGTGTAACTTTTGCAGGCATAATGACTTTGAGGTTCCTATACCGGGATGTGGACATATATTTTTCTTTATCATCGTGTGTTTTGATTGTTTTTTAGGGTTTTTGTATAAAACCTTGAGCGTAGTCTTTGTCTGTTCTTGCACTCGAAAAGAAATGAGAATGTGATCGAGCATACTTTTATCACTTTTCGGGTGCAACAAGGTTATACGAAAAAGGAACCCCACTGGAGTCCTCTTTAAGCTCTTTTCAGACTCTCTAAACATGAAAATATAGTTGAGCGACCTTGCTATTTTCACGTTGGATAAAGTATTTGAAGTAAGCGTATGGTGAGCGATAATTTATCTCTTTTTCGGTCTCATCCAGACTATTTTGCAAAAAAGGAACTGAGAGAGTTCTCTTTTAAGTGTTTTTCCAGACTCTATAATCATGAAAAACCTTCGAGTTTTCTATCTTTGGACTCGTTAAATAAACATCGACAGACCCGTAATGGGACCGAACCACTCCTTCTTAGGGTTCATTAAACATACTCCAAAGGACTTATCTGAAGGATAAACTTATAGCAACAAGCATATGTTATCCTCCTCAAGCTTGCGTAAAAATAAAGAGGTACTTGCCAGAAATGGTGGGGAAAATTTGGGAAAGGGATATGTTATCATCTTCGTTTTGATTGGCAATAAGTGTCGCTCTTGAACATGACACCCCCTTTTCATCATTTGAAGCTGGTTTGGGAAATCCATTTGTCTCTCATTCGATTTGTTATAAGGTCATTCCCTGTGTCGTCTTTGAGTCAATGCTGCCAAATCATTGGTTGTGTCATTCATATGTTCAAGAGAAGTCCATCTGAAACCTTTATTGAGTCGGCCATCTGCTGTTGTCCATTCTCTCTGTGTTGGCCTTCCCTGTGTCCAGTTCAATATTACATCATACTCTGTTTCACCTTCAAAATATGTTACTCATTTCATGTCATTGATGGGGGATACATTAAGGCCCTCCTGTGACGAGTTTTGTTCCGTCGACTTCAGCTCATTATCCGGAATCAAGACTTAGAATTTTTTTGGTACCTTCGAGCTTGCATGCCTCAATGGCGGGCTTCCTCGCTTTCGACAGTGGGTTTTCATCACTGACCCCTGATCGAAAGATTCCATCAGATGTTTGACTTCAACTCATTCATTCACACTCAATGGATTGTACTAGAGTACCTTGGGAGTCATTGACATCAATGATGATTTCCCTCGCACTTGTTAACAGTTTCATCAATGACCAGTAATCAAGTGGTTTCTGCCATGTTTGACTTCAACACATGTAATCACATGGTTAGATTCGTACTTTGAGCGACAAGATTGAAGACCCTGGATATCATTTCTTGTCCAGGTTGCGATGGAGTATGTATAATTTGCGACACATAGATCCACTGTGTATGTCTCGTGGCTATGTCGTCTTAATTTGAAATTTCTCGTGTAGATCCACAGTGTATTCCTGGTGGCTATGCTATATTTTGGCAGTATGGATCCAAAGTGTATGACTGGTGGCCATGACCCATGTTTACAATGTCATCGGTCTGTGATCTGAGTATGGGAATGCCTAACTCAGAATTAATATTTATGATATTCTGCAGATGCTTGGTTGTTCGCAGGTTTCTGATTAGGTGCGCTCCTGCTTTCGACACACACATGCAGCTTACAAAGTATTTTGGCTGTCACTGATTCCAACCTCATACTTTGGGGGGGCATTCTGTTACCCATGATTTTGGTCGTCATGATGATGTATTGATGATGGTGTACTCAGGCTCTTCATAAGAACTTTCTCTTGAGAAAAGTTACTTTCATCTCTTCCCAGAAAACTCATTTTTGGAGAAGGTTCGTAGGCTGCTAATATATTTGGGTGCGAGAATGACCCATTCTTGCAGGCTTCTTTAATCCAGGGTGCAAATTTCTTGCATTGCGTTGAATAGCCAGGGTGCGAACTCTTCTTAAAGCATGGAAAAGATGAATTCTCGATGTTTCTAGAAGGGAATCTTCTAAAAGAATGGGTTGGCATTCAAATGGTTATCCTTGTACTGGATTCCCTGATATTGTGGGATCATTCTTATCCAAGTAACTATCTCATTCTCTCCTATATATTGAGGGAATTATCATGGAAAAGGTTAAGAAATATTCATTGGAGAATTGGTGAAAGAATTGTGTGAAGGACTTAGCTTGAACAGTAGCTTGGAGACTCTAGCAAGTCTATCAAGTTGATTGGATCTTCTTCATACAAGGATTGAGAAAGTGTGTGTGTTGGAGCCAAGATTCATCGAAAGGAAGCTTGCGACATCAAGGCGATCAGGTTGTAATCTTTAGTTTCAATCAATATGATACAATGGTATGTCCCTTTCCCATAAAGCTATTCTCACTTTATTGTGTAATTCCTTGATCATACACATAAGTTATATATTGAATATATTTTTCTATCTTCACTTTGGTTGGTTTGTGTTGTCTTGGTATTGACCTCATGAGAGCACCAGAGTGAAGCGAGAGCAACAGAGACCCTAGGAAGTGATATTAAGGTATGTTTCTTATTCCTTCCTACTAGCTAATTCAATGGTCAAAACTTAGGGAAAGAGTCATGTCTTGTGCTGTTTTGTTCTAGATCCAGGTGAATCTAGAGAGATCTGTTAGTGTCTGCACCTACCGATTAGTCCAATAACAACAGTCCTTCTACTTATCACATCCCGTCCGTCTCTCATTATTCCGATATGTTGTTTCCTATAAATTATTTTCTCATGGCGGACCTCCTTCTATCCTCTGGTGTTTCATCTAGAGGGATTTAGTTTTATATTATGGGAAACCCTCTTCATGGAGTTCCTTCATATGGGGGAAACATATATCCTCACCTGAGTCACCCTTGTCATGTCACTTTCTTTTTGCAAGTAGTTTCCTTGGTGATGATGCCCTTACAACCCTATATGAATAAGTTTGGAGGAGGGTACCATACTTTCAGATAGGGCCATGGTGTATACTAGAACCCTTCCTAGCCCGCAATCTCTCAAAATCAGTCTTTCCTGGAACCTTGGTCTCAAATGCCACAACTAACCGCTGCAAGTCATGCTGGAAG
>ML814563.1:21881-36768 GCA_009831015.1 Picea engelmannii | reverse complement strand
GATATGTCAACAATGAAATAAAGAATCATGAGCAAAATATCAACCAAGCACATCCTGTACAAAAATGTGTGCTCATCATGCACTACACCTATGTAAATCAACCATGTACATCAACATCATACAAAGTGTCAAAATATATCATCCATGGAATGTATCAATCATATGCCTCTATCAACATGACAACATGTGCATCTACAGATATGCCAACCATGTGCATCCACCAATATGCTAACCATGTGCATCTATCAATATTCCAACCATGTGCATCTACCAATATGTCAACCATGTGCATCTACCAATATTCCAACCATGTGCATCTACCATATGCCAACCATGTGTCATATCATTCATGATATGTCTCCATCATGAACCAAGTGCCACAATCATGTATCTTAAACAAATATCAATTGTTGTGTTGATCAAGTAGTACCAATGGTGTAGTATCATCAAGCATATGCCATCTATGAGTGTACCAAACATGTATCAATTATAGATCAACCTATGAATCATCAATGATGTACAGCATGATAACCTCATCAACTCACCAACCACATGTCCCAATGTGTAGCCCATCCATATGCTAAATGCATGCATCAAGCTTTCTAACAAGTAAGCTTCCAATACATCATCAAGATATATCACATAACCAAGGTGGCATAACTTCAATGCCATAACCAACATTGTTCTTCAACATGAAATGCATCAATCCATACTCATGGGTTAGTGCCATGCACCCAAGATTTTATTTTACATCATCACCTTAGATAATCCAATATAGAATCATGAAAACATATAGAAAACAATGTCATAACCTGCAATAAACCATGTCAGACCTTGCATCACAGAGTTATACCATCACATCAAACTGAAATCCTTGTGCATATCCCTTTTCCTTAGGCTTCACCACATATATGCGGCCTGCTGCACAGACAACTCGTGTATGTACACGATCTATACAAGGTCATCCTGCATATGTACGTGACTGATACTACTATCACCCACATATGCCTTAGTAGATGACATTTTTTAACTTCCCTTCAGTCTTTCATTTTGTTCTGGTTGATCTGTCTTCTTCACCCACTTCTGTAGATGTCCCTGCTCCTCAGAACTTGAGCTCTGAGCATCCATATTTTCAAATATGTCTCCCTTCCTTACTTCATTCCTTCTTCTAGCCATGTTATTTGAAGTCCTCATCATAGAATTTCTTCTTGTGTTCCATCACTCCTGGGATTTGTGTCCAAATCCACTACAACTGTAGCATCTCATGGTGTTATAATGAACATCAATGTTTCCTACTTGATCACATCTCCAACACCTTATGGTGTTATAAAATCTTCAATTATATATCCTTTCATAACATCTACATTCAAAATCTTTGTGACCATATCCATTACATGAATAACAATGCCCATGAAAAACACTTTCATACCTTTGCTTTGGTGTCCCAAGAATAGCTTCTTGATGTCTTCCTTTCTTTGTTCTTTTAAAATTTCTTTGGCTTGTGTAGATGGTTGTTTTGAAATATTGTCTTCCTTCTTTGATGGACTTACCTCATGCTTCTTTTAGGTGCTTTATTCAGCATGTGTAGCTTCTCCTTTGTATCCAAGACCTGATTTATCATATGCTTATCTTTGACTTTCCAATATCTCATCCAAGATTAGTGAGCTATTCAAGAATTTATTTGACTTCTCCACTTTCTTTCAAGATCAACAATTTCAGCGTCTAACTTACAACATGATTCTTCCTTTTTTTTATTAGTTTCTTCAATAGTTCTTCGATTATTTTGGCTTCTTCAATTTGGGTCTTGAGATGGACAATGATTTCAAAACTTTTGCTAATCTCATCATCTACATCCATTTCTTCTTTTCCATTCTTTAGTCTTGTGATCTCTTCTTCCTTTTCTTCTAATTGAGTATTATTGCTCTCTTCTTGTTCTTTAAGCATTTCCTTTAATTTCAAGATGTGCCTTAGACTCCTCTTAAGAAACTTCTTAGTATTATCTGAAAGATAGTTATAGTCTATATAATAATGATCACTTTTGTATCTATATAAACCCTCTTCAACTTCCTTTTGAAGTTTTAATAGATTTTCTTCTATTCTTTTCATGGGGTAATTACCATCAAACTTTACACAAACTATTTCTAGATCATCTTCTTCACTTGTAGAGAAAAAATCATCATCATTATTAAAATCAAGGGTTTTTGAGGGTTCTTTACCTTCATTTGAAATATCTTCATGATCTTCCTTTTTGCCAATATCAACACATAATTATTTGCCTTCATTTGAAATGTCTTCAAGATCTTCCTTTGTGCTATCATCACTTGATTATTTATCTTCACTTGAAATGTTTTCAAGATCACATTTAAAAATAATACAATCAAGGGTTTTTGGAGATTCTTTACCTTTAATGACCTTGATGGAGTGATCTTCAATATCTTCCTTCTCCTTCTTGCTTTGATATGTCTCCTCTAGCTTTATCCATGGATCCTTGGCGGAAGTGCATTGTCCCATGATTTATTTGATAGGGCTTGAGAGTCCACTAAGAATGGTCTTGAGAGCCAATGCATCATTCTTGTTTCCTTCCCTTTGAGCTTCAAACTTTGACTTGTTCTTCAAGGGAACCGATCCACCAATGGTTGCCTTCCAAATAGTTGCTCCCATTGTCTTCAAATATAATATCATCTCTATTCTTAAAGTATAATAGTTTTCCTCATCAAGTATTGGAACTTCATCATCCATTTATGTGTCTATGGATCTCCTTCAAGATTGTTAAGGCTTGTAGTGAAGGCTGGCTCTGATACCAATTGTTGGACACACCGACTACACTGAGAGGGGGGGTGAACAATGTAGGGCTATTTTTCCCAAAAATCCTTAGTTAAAAATCAAAATTAACTCATTACTCATTTATTTCATTTATAACCAGTTAAATGTCAATGCATATCAACAATATATCATCAACAAGTCATCACCACAAGGAACACAAAGAACACAACATGTATGTACAATTTTCTTTTTATTATGGACTTCAATCTGGGGGTTTTTAAGAAACAACTGAATAGAGTACAACTCTACAATAACACTATATCTACATGAAATATTCAACTTACATTCTCAACACCAACTGATATGAGGCAACAATCCTCAACATATATCAATATGTCATAAACAAGTGCATCAACCATGCACCAACCTGTGGCAAACAACCTGTAATCAACCTATACCATAAAAAAGTGCATACAACCATGTACCAAGTATATACCAATCATTTATCAACTAGTCATCAACAATGACTCATCAATATGTACCAACATCATCAACTATACACCTCATGTATGTGCCAACTCATCAACTGTTTGTCTCAAGCATGACTAGTTTTGGATTAGTCAACAACCCTAACTTGAAATAATCATAAATTTGTACCTGTAATGAATAAATATTTGAAACTAATACAAAATGTTCTTCAGTGTGTTTTATGCAATTTCTCCAGGTTTCACTACTTGGAACCTCTCATCAAAGGATTTATAACAAAAATAGCATACCTTGCTGAATTATGGATTATTCTAGAGAGAGACCTTGTAGAGCATGCCCCACACGTAATATTTGTTGAATAGATCTAAAACTGTTAAAAAACATACTACAGACAGTAATATAACCAAAAAATTTGTTCTCACTAAATTTGTATCTGTTATGAAGAAGATATGATGTTTTTACCCGAAACACCTGTTTTAGACTAGTTTCAGGACTAGACACAAACCCTAATTTCCATGGAGTGTATCTCCAAAAATACAACGACCCAAAAGATGAATTGTTTACCACAGATACTTGGATATGTTTCCTCAATGGCATATCAATCTCACAGTCTGAATAATTATATAAAAAAAATTATTGCGAAAATGGTGATATGAACTGTAAATAACATACCTTAGAAAGCATCATGAAAATAATTTATCCTGCCTTGAATTCCTGCCCTCTTTTCTTCACCTTCCCTCTGAAATTTGTCTTAGATATACTTTGGTTACCTCAATCACCTATATATATTCAATATTCTCAGGTGTTCCACACCAAAAATGCTCAAGAAGCTCTCATAAGAAGCTCTCCATCAATACTCAAAAGATATTCTCACAAGAAGCTCTCCATTGATCCACAAAAATGATGATCTACAAGTGACCATTGCTATCTTATTTATACTTTCATCCTCTAGGTCACTTAACCCATTTTTAGTTCACTTAACCCATTTCTAGGTCACTTAACCTATTTTCCTTATTTTACGGTTAACCACTTTCCATAAATAGAAAGTTCTCCAATACTTTATCATTTAAATATTCTTTCTTGATTTTGTCACCTTACTTGATCATTTCTTGATTTTGTCACTTTACTTTATCATTTAAATAATGAATTATTCTTTTAGGTCACTTTGACTTCTTTGACCTTGGGGGCTTCAAGCCTTCATGTGGGGGTCCTTCATCTTCATAAGACCATAACTCTCAAACCATGAGGAGTTATGTGACATTCCACATACCACTGGAAATGGGATAAAAAGAACTATCCATCTAGGATAGTTTCACCAACAATTTTCTTGATCATCATCTCATTATTCCACATACAAGCATGGGTCCTCCAACCATTCTTCTAGGATAGCTCAATCCATAAAGCGTCTTCCTATGAGGGCTTTCACCATAAGGGGACAAATTTGGAGTTCATCCATTTGTGCACCTTATCAATCATGATAAGATAATAATGAGAGCATGGGTCCTCCAACCATTATTTTAGGATAACTCAATCCACAAAGCGTCTTCCTGTGAGGGATTTTACCATAAGGGGACCACTTTGGAGTTCATCCATTTGTGCACCTTATCAATCATGATAAGACAACAATGAGTCATCTATACATTTTTCCAACAATGCATCATATACCAATGAAACCACATCGATCCATATTCATCATGTATCAATGACAACTCATTGATCAATCTTCATCATATCAATGAGAAATCATTGATCCATCTTCATCTATGCTTTCTCATCAAGGATAATACATGTTACATTACATCAATCATCAATCAATCAATCCTTTGACATCAATCAATCACTTGACATCAATCAATCAAACCATTGGCACCAATGACAACATGATCCAACACTGTTGTGGTTTACCCCATGCTATAGAGTGATTTTCCTCATAACAAATGGTCGGGAAGGACCCCTGGTATTTCTTTTGAAAGCATGAAGTAGCCTCCTAGAAGGCATGTTTTTTTATACCACTGGTTCGCCAGAATCAATGCGTGATACTTTTTCAGACGTGAACAATCCCACAAGGAACGAACCTGTGCATAAAAATGATATGGACAAAGTTCTTGAGGACTCCAACCAAGGGACCCCTTCCCAAGGGAATTATTTTTCTTTTCCTTTCTTTGGAAATGTTGGTTCCCCCTTGGTGGCCACTTTGAACATTCATTGGTTGAATGTAGGACTATCGGTTTGGTTTTGGACCACTTTGAATGTCTTGAATTCTCTCAATACTTCTTAGATAAGCACCCTATGTCATGGGAGTCCAATGAATGTTGATCCTTTATCTTCTACATCCATAAAGTCTACTTCTCCTCCTTATCCCTCTTCTAGTAAATGTCTCTCTACTAGTAACTAGAAGTATAAAAGGAATAGGAAGAGGAAGAGTAAGAAGAATAAGTCACCAACCTATACAACTCATGTTGGGAGTGCAATTCCAGTCACTACTAGTCATACTGGACAAATGTCGCCAACCTCTACAATTTATGTTGGAGACCTGCACCTAGCCTCTGCTAGTCATGTTGGAGGCATGTTACCAACCACTACAAGTTATGTTGGGATCAAGAAACCAACCTTTGCTAGTCATGTTGGATATATGCAACCAACCATTGCAAGTCATGTTGGGGGAAAGAGCCTAGTCCCTACAAGTCATACTAGAGTCTAGTTACCAGCCTTTGCAAGTCATGTTGGGAGCATGAAACTGACCTCTACTACTCATGTTGGAGTTATTTCAACAATCTATGCAATTCACATTGAAGACCAATCACCATCCTCTGTAAGTCATGCTGGAAGTGAAAAACCAACCTTTTCTAGTCATGGTGTAGTTATGTCAACAACCTTTGTAAGTCATGTACAAGGGAGAATTCCACTCTCTTTGAGTACACTCCCTCCAAGTCCTAAGATGATTTCCTTTGATTGGAATGATCTTTTTGAGCCTCTCCTTCTACCACAACTTTCCATATAATGGTTAAAGTTAAATCAACAAGTATTTCATGTTATATTGTAGATGAAGGATCCTCTGCAAGTATTTTATCCTCCTCATATTGGTAAGCTTTAGGTTCACTCAAGCTTGTTTCATCTACCAGTGAGATGTTGGATTTCAACAGAATACCTAGTGAGTTTTTTAGGATTCTTCCTCAGTTAACTATCACTTTGGTTGGGAATACTATCTTATTCGATCTTTTAGTGGTGAAATCCCCTTTAGATTTCAATATGATTCTTGGGCGTGATTACGTTTATGATATGAATTTTGTGGTGTCTACGTTCTTTCATGTGATGCATTTCTCTCACAATGGAAGAATTGTTACTATTGATCATCTTTCATCTAATAATCACCATCCTAGTTCAACTTTATCTCAAGCTTCTCCTTTGTATGTTCCTAGTGTTCGAGTAAACTCTTCCCCACCATGGGTGAATTATGTGGTGTATTATCCTCGATGTTCAATTGCTTCTAAGAAGGATCCTTTATGATCATGTTGGAATTCTCTAGATAAGGTATCAATAATTGATCGGGTGCTTTATCTAATGGAGGCATGCACGAATTTTCTTTCTCCTTTTGACCTGGATAATATGACGCTTCCTTTTGAGTATGATCTTACTATTTGTGAGACCTTGAGCCCTGGTATTGGTGAGTCTCATAGTACTTCTTTTATTGATGTTGAGTTTCCTTCGGATGAGGATATCCTTGAAGCTATGATGACAGATTTTTAACCTATTCCTAAACTAGAATATTTATAGCTTGGTTACTGAAGAATCCCTTGGCCCGAGCCTAGCAATGGGCTCTACCTGAGGAAGAACTATGCATAAATTGAAAGACTATGTGGTGCTCTGTACATATTGTACTTTTAGGGTTTCTTGTTTTCAAGTTTTGTATTACATTACACATGTTATTATTAGAGGTTTCTATATTAGAATTATTAATTTCCAGGTCAGTTTTTTTGGTCTTATATACAGGAATTTGGAGACGTTTTTCTTTGGTTCCTGTTTCCCATGTCAATTTTTTCTCACAAGTAATAATCTTAAAATTGGCATATATGTTAGATTTTATTCTTCATGCATTTTTTGCATTATCCATTTATTGGTTCATTTGGCCTAAGGATTTAACCCACTGAGTTGTGACATGGAACCTTCTTTGTTGTTAAAAGTGTCATAATTCACATGGTAGAGCCTATTGTTCATGAGTCCCCTAGTTAGAACCTTGTTTGCAGTACGACGCCCATGATGAATTACTTTCATAGGCTCAGGATCCATATTTAGTCCCATCATGAATTTGTGTTGAAACCTCATATATTATTCAAAATATTTTTTTGGCCAATACTTGTGGGGCTCCCTCATTTATGTGTTGAGTTGTAATACTACATTGCATTATTTTGCTTTCACTTTTGAGCCTAATGTCAACTTCGACTTGTTTTTGTTTATCTTGTTGTTTATGCATTTTCATCAGTTCCTAGCCTTGTGTTGACACTTGAATCCGTTAGGACCGAAACAAAAACCTCATGAGGATGTAAATCCCCATGTGTTTTTATAGAGGTGGTACTCCTCTTTATATTTTCTTTGGATTTCTATATATTCAAAATGTGGGACTTGACATAAGTCCATCATAGTAATTAAAAGAAACATAAACATTTCAAGAAAATAAAAGGAATTTTTTATTTTTATTTTTAAATAAAGTTCCCGAGAAAGGACCAGGAATCACACACTCCACACATTTAAAGAAAATAAGAAAAATTTCCTCACATCCATAATAGTTTAAGATAAATATTTATGATCACATAAAATAAAAAGAAGATGATTTGCATGCATAAGAGAACTTTAACAGAGTGGACACATGGGAAACTCAAATAAAGATAATGATAGGTCAACCTCAAATACTTTATATTATGAAAACATGGTTACAAAGCACAGTTGATATTGTTCCCAAAGTAGCTCTCTTGAAATTTCCAAAAAACATATAGTATGTTACATATTCTTTGAAATTTAAAATGTGTTTGTCTTAAAGACTGGGATTGGGGCTCTCATGGACCATAAAGAAAATAAATAAAACAAGTAAGATTTTAGAAGGAAGATGATGGGCGATAGAAGAAAAACAAGACCTGGTAAGAACAAAACAAGAAGTTATTAGACTTTGGTTAAACCGTTCTAGTGAAAGAGGTGGAATAACTAGATGAAGGAACTAGTAAATAAATAAATATGTTATCAACGTAGACTTACTATGATGCTCTCTCTCCATATATGTTCACTTCACTTGCTTGTTTCTTTACTTTTATTGTCTTCTTTGACGGTTACATGAACCGTCTCAACTATTTCTTTCCCCTTTTAATAAAAGTTTTTAAATAAACTTTTATTTTCACAATTTAGTTAATTTCCCATTAAAATAGGATGACTGTAATTTAATTTTATGAAAGTGAAAACCAAATTTTTAACCATGGAAACCACTTATGATGTGTTTTTCATCGTCTCATCTTTCCAACGATATAATTTTTTCCCAAATCCATCGCTCGGATCTCAAGATATGAGCTTTTGAAGTTGAGTTGTCACGCAGGCCCATTAAAAATGCAGCTGACTAATATTTTAATTTCTAAGAAAAATGTATCAACTTTCAGAAATTGAAACATATACCATCATCTTCTACGTTGAAATAACTTTCCAACTGTATAATTTTTTCTACAAACAGAGGTCAAGATCTCAAGATATAGCCTTTGCAAGATCGTGACTCAGCCACCGTCGATCAAAATTGATGGGCAAATCTCATCCCCTAGATTGATTTTTGTGCTTCCCTTCATATTCTTCATGATATATAATACTAATTTTTTGATAACTCAGCAAGAAACATGAGAAGAGAAGAAATTATGGAGCTTGGAGGATTCGACCCTTGGAAAATTGTCGAATAAAATAATAATTTTTTGGAATCCCGTTGTCGTCCACCTCATGCCCAATCATTGATGAATCAACCATTCATATACTGCCACGTGTATATAATAATAATATTCCACGTGTCTCCCTCCATGAGTTGTCATGTGTCACAATTCTGTTCTTCCATGTGGAATGTTCTTATTGGTTCATGGTTTAAATCAGAAAAAATTTGGAATAATGGTTAAGTATGGGAGAGCAAGCGAAAGGGTAAGTGAAGGGAAAATTGCAGGTAGTGGAAGTTAAGGGAGTAGTTTGTAGGTTGCGGGGATGGGTTGGAAGTTTGGGGAGTGAGGTGAGTAAGGGAGTGAGGGAGTCTGGGAGTCTGCGATACAAAAGTAGATTAAGTGTTGAAGAACGGTTGGTCAGACTTGCGTGCAAGAGGAACGAAATAATTTGGAGCTCAGCACCCATGACAAGGCTGATGGTTGAAATGTAGAATCTAGAACATGGGGTGAAAAGTGAAGGTCACAAAAAATGGAGGATGAGATCTCGAAACCGCAAACACTGAAATATGACGAAGTATGGAAAGAGAGATGTTGAGTGAAAATTCTAAGTATGGTAGAATTGTGATATAGGAGAGGAGGGGAGAACATGATATTTAGAAATATTCTTCAAAATTAGACCTATGGACAAGATCTTGAGTAACTTAGGCATACAAAAACATATTTTTGATATGAAAAATGTGTGGAAAATCTGAGACTGAGGGATGCCGAGTGAAATTATAAAAGTTCAAAAAATGTCTTCTTTTGATATTAATTATTTTATGAATCCAAGCACATGAAAATATAGATGACCAAATTTTGGTCAACACCTTGAAAGTTTTTCCTTTGCAATTTTACACCTATAACCTAGGAGGAATCATTCCCTCGAGTGTCCATATTCTGCACACTCTTCCTTGCATTGAGCATATGTATGTTCCTTGCACTTGAAAATAGTTTTATTGCATGTGACACTAGTTTCCTCCATGTATTTTAGCATTCCTTTATTCCTTTTTAGGATTTCCAATATGAAAAAGACAAAAAAGTAAATAACAAAGAAAGAGCATGAGAATGAGTCTTGTTTATCCTTATTGGTAGCAATCAAGTCGCCTATGAACAAAGCACAAATTTTTGAGTCAAGTCTTAACAATTTGGGTTAGTATGGCTTTAGGAAACTGAACCAGTTACATAAAGTTGTCACTCCTCCAATTGGTTATTCTTCCAGTGACTATAGAGATTCTTTCATTGTCTCATGCATCAAAAACTTATTTCAATGTTCGTTTTCAATCTATGTTGTCTATGTCACATAATGTGTCATGTTTTTGTTCAAAGGAGGTTTTATCCTATGTTGACCATTACACAGAATTCTTGGCTTTGCAAGTTGCCCTTCCAATGTATCAAGTACATTTTAGAATCAAGAGTATATTTGTATTATTCTCATGCTGGTATGGAGGGACCTCATTGACTTCCTGTTGGTGGGTTAAGATCTTATCAACTACGAAAAATTGCTATGAGATCTTGACCTAGAGTTGCACCCTGGGCCTATTTACATCATTGATAGGTGACCTTGTGCTTAGTAGATGATAATCCATCATTGGTTGCTGACTGAGTGGTTTCCATTATGTTCGAATAAAATAGCATTATTCATACATTGGGATTTGTGCAGTACCTTGGATTGCATTTATCCCCATTGGTGGTTTCCTCACCTTTGTTGATAGTATTCATTATTGGTTTTTATTTAGAGGGTATCTCTCATGTGCTATTTACATCTGGTACATGGGAGATACATACTTGGTGGTGGCCCTTTCAAAAAAAAATTCAAGTCCTTCCAAATATTTCGCCTACTGCTACTCCTCATGTTGGATGATGGGGTATGCCTTAATTCCCTCTTTTCAGCGGAGCTCTTCTTATCAAATTCAACACATCTTTCTCTTGGACATGGATCTAGAGTCATCATTAGCACCTCGTGGGTTGAAGCCATCAATGGAAGGTTCCCTCTCTATTGACAATGGAAATAGATCAATGTCCCTTGATCGATATATTATACCAAGTGTTCAACATCACATCCTCTATCCAAACTTGTTACATTGTACTAGGTACCTTGGCACCCATTATCATTATCGGTGGGTTGTCTCGTGTTTGTTAACGGTATAAATCAATGACCAGTAATCAAACAATGTCTCATTGTGTTCGATTCCAACACATTTATTCGTATGGTGCATACTCATACCTTGAAAATTAATTTGAAGACCTCAACCATGTAGTAGCATCCTGTTGGGTTCGTGATTTGGTTGTTTAATGATGCTGATTGAATCCTTTTTGACTGATATTATATATGTATTAATAACCATTTTGAAGAAGTTTTGAAGGATTTCATAGAAAATCATCATAGCTTATACCAGGTACATGTAATTGATGTTTTGTGATGGTTTTGAGTTTAATTCAGTTTGATTTAATGGTTACAAGAAGCTAATGCGCGATTTGTGTGTCACAAGACAAAATCACATGGCATTTTTCCATCCAGTAGCTCGTCTAGTACTCCATATAGCACTACGTTTGTTACTTCATCCTGCACTGCATCCAACATTGTATCCAACACTAAAAATATGGGCGAGGTGGCGGTTGTTATATCGATGGCCTATGTTGGGTGAATTAGCGACATGGGTTTTTTTCACCCTCGTGGCTTCCAGCTACTGAGTTCTTGACATCTTGGATTAAGCTGTTATGCTGAGTGTTGAGTGACTCGTTTGGTTTCTAGAAGCCAAAGGCAGTTATAGCATATTTAATGGATTTTGTTGTTTTTAGAGGAGGTCAACCCTTCTAGTGGCCGACCTCTCGAATTGTAACTGTTATAAATACCAAAATAGTGGTCAGATAAGAGTTGTTAAGAATTGTGAAGGATTGCCAGAATCGTTTTTGCTGTGTAATTCAAGACATTTCCACAAACTTGTGCAAGACTGCGTTTTTAATTTAAATTCCAGAATCATGTTGATTTAGATTGTGATTTGTTGTTTAGAAGTAGCCATGACTTGTTGGGGGGGCCACCAGTGGTCTGGGTGAATAGTTAGATAGTTAGCTTGTGTATTTGAGTTGTGCAATTGCCATTTCTTTCATTTTCCGTTATATATGTTTTTATCATTTTACATGTTGTGTGTTTGTTGTTCATAATTTAATTGTTTCAATTTCCTTTTTGCAGGTTGCTTATATAGGATAGTTGTTAATATGATGTGTCTTTTTAATTATTAATAAATAGCTTGCAAGATTATCTTCTAACCTTGTTTTATGATTAAATGCTAATTTGAATTTCTACAGGTTGAAATAGAATAGCTAAAACAAAGTATTAATACAGAGTACGGAGTTTCTTTGGCAAAGTTTCGATGGATGAATAGTTGCTAGTTTTGATTTTAATTCTCAGTTTGCTTATCAATTTTGTTGTAGTATGTAGAAGTAGAATTTAAATCATGTTTTTATAAGCATTTTAACTCGCAATTTGAATTGTTAATAATAGGATTATCTTGGTTTATTTTATGAAATTTTCATTCTATATTTAGATTGCAATTTTAATTAGAGGTTTGAGTTTGAGTTAAGTTTTTAGTTATAAGTCTCTAATGGTGTGAATTTTCTTACATTAACATAAAAGTTCATTTGAATTAAGTAGAATAATGTTTTATTATCATTGATGATTAATGCATAAATTGAGAGATCACATGGATTTTCAGGATAGTTGATATTTCTTCTATGAAGGCTAAGCTCTCGTTAGATTGCTTGATTCATACCTTTCATTTCTCCATAGAAGTTAATATTGAAATTATTCCTCTTGAGATATCACTAATTGTTATATGCCATCGTGATTTCATAAGAAATCGAAGACATAATCATCATCATTATATTTGAAGTTTCTTGTTATTGTAGATTAAGAGTAATTGTTGATTAATCTTTGAATACTGTCATGATGCTTTTAATTCAATAGGTTAATATTTCCCTTTGCAGATTAGAAGTAATTATGATTTTTATCTTAAGAATAGATTTCACTTGCTTAATAGTTGATTAGTTACCTGTTGAGTAGTTTTGATTAGTTTACTTGCTGCATAAGTTTTAATAGGTTAGTTGTTTGCTTGTTGTTGCTCATTGATTTGGAATAGATTGATTAGATTAATTTGTTGTTTCTATTGCTCATTGAGTTGAATAGATTAAATAGATGAATTTCTTTTTCTCATTAGATTGATTAAGTTAACTTGTTTAAAGTAGGGTTTTCATTTGTTTCTTTACGAACAATCCATCGATCCATTGCTAAAAAGTTTCTTAGGGTAAATAATTTAAGTTCCTTAATAGGGTTTGCTCATTGATAGTATTTGCTTAAGTAGGTTAGCCCTCAGATAGACCATATCCTTAGTTAGACTATACTTCCTCTAGATTTTCTTCCTTGGCACATATAGTGCTACAACTCTAAGTTTACTTACCCTGGGTTGAAAATTTAATTGAGGGATTTAGTGCATATAGAATACCCATCATTTTTGTCATCATTGCCAGGGAGTTGTCTCAAGGTAGGAAATAGATCATTTCTAAAATTTAGCATTGGTTTGGTGGCGGGGGAAATTTAAGATGAGAGGTAAGAGCCTACACATCTATTATAGAAGGTTCCCCCAAACCCAATGGTAGTTTTTCTTTTTGTTGTTTGCTTTCATGAATAGACCTAGGGACCCAAAGGGAAGATACATTAAAAGAAAATCAGATCTTTCGACCAAGGTTCCTTCCAACCTTTTTGGGGGAAGGAACATTCCACTCATAAACTCCACAGACCGATACCGAAAATAGGAGCTAGCTCAACCCAAAGAGCTAAAACAGTCTCTGAAGAGACTAAAACAGGGAGCACTATAGAACAAAAAATTAAAGCATCATTAATAGTGGTACAGGAAGCGAGACCACTCGAGCCTTCCATAGAACCAACCAACACAACCTTTGTATTTTCACCACCATCAGGAGACCCTAACTTTTTAGACATTATAGATCCTAAACAAGTGAATACTTTATTTGGTAGTTCAACCAACATAATTGTTTCCCAAATTGAAACAGAAACTTTGGCACCAATAATCTCAATCAGCTCGAGTAGAGTCCCAAACATCCAAGTAATCGGAAGACCTTCCCATGAGAGGGATACCTTTCTTAGAAAAGAACCTTGGGATACCTTGTTCTCTTCAGGGATAAAACCACCTAGGTACTCTCTTTTTGGAAACTGAACCAGTATGGATGATCAAGAGGATTACAAAAATGTAAGACACGAGGAGGGAGAAGAAGCCATAAACCAAACCGAAACCACTTCCGTGTTTCAAAAATTTTGGACACCACACAAAATGTCAATTTGAAAAATATTCCCCTCTTAGCACTGCCCACCTTTTATGGTAAAAGAAATGAAGAACCATATACCTTCCTATTTGAGTTCAACATCTTGTGTAGGAGGTACAACTACTTACAAGATGCCCAGAAACTAAAACTCTTTCCTAGAACCCTCAAGGACTTTGCACTAAGATGGTTCATGGGGTTGGGAGAATCCAATATTAGGTCTTGGGAAGCCATGAAAGATATATTTCTTAAGAAGAACCAAGATTACTGCAAATCCAAGGATTCTCGTAATGATATTTTCAAAATCCAACAGTTAGAGGACGAGAATCTCAAGGATTATATGGAACGGTTTGCTTATATCTAACAGAAAT
>ML814563.1:1957-21077 GCA_009831015.1 Picea engelmannii | reverse complement strand
ATTAGTAATCGAAACCTACCACCCGATCAGAATTTGACATCTTGAATGAATTGAAGAATATTTGTGTCAAGATTCCCTTGCTACAATCCCTTAAGGATATTCCAATCTACAATAATGTGGTCAAATAATTGTGTATTAAGAAGCCATGGAGGAAGCAGAAAGATCCTCCAACAATACATTTGATAGGAGAACTTTCTGAGTACATATCAGAGCAGCCTAAGGTAGCAAAATATGGGAACCCAGGAAACCCCATAGTGACCATAACCATTAATGAGGTTTCCATTGGAAACACTCTCATAGACCTAGGGGAAGCCATCAATGTTATGACCGTTACTACCTTGGAGGAATTGCAGTTAAAACCTCTTCTTATACCTACCCCAACCATTTTGGAATTAGCAGATAAGACCAGGGTTATGCCTGAAGGAATTTTTGATGATATCATAGTTACTTTAGCCTCATGGGAGTACCCAATAGACTTTCTTGTCATTAACTCAAAGGATCCTACCAAAGGCCATCCTGTTATTTTTGGAAGACCTTGGTTAGCCACACCAATGCATTTATTGGCTGTAGAGAAGGAGAAATGACCATCTCAAATGGACTCTCTATCCAGAAGCTCACCATATATCCTCTAGCTCAACCTGTCATGGAGAATATATGGTGGCTTGAATGTCCATATGAGAATGAGGACTGGGAAGAACCCATGTTGCTAAGTGATCATTCCTGGGCACTTCAGGAGAACACAATGAAAAATATGCTAAACCATTTTATTTCTACTATCACGTGTGTTGATTTTCCACAAATTTTCCCCAATTTGAGTACATGTTTGGGGAATAATTTCAAGAACAACTGGACCCATCGATTTTGTCTTAGACATATTTCATCTTCGAGATAGACAAGTCTGCCACATATTATACCATGCCTTAGGGTATTAGTCCAGGAAAATTTCTACATATAAACTTCGGGCTAGATGCATACCAACAAAAATAGTTAGTAAGTATCCTTAAAGAACAATCAAGGGAATTTGCCTAGGAATACACTGACATGAAGGGTATACACCCTGACACATGCATTCATCATATATATACCTAGGGGGAAGTAACACTTGTTAGGAAACCCCAGAGAAGGATGAACCCAACACTCAAAGATATAGTAAAAGAGGAGATACAAAAGTTATTAAATGTCATATTTATTTATCCCCACTTGTAGTGGTTCCAAAGAAAGTGACCGGGAAATAGAGAATTTGTGTTGATTTCTGGGAGCTTAATAAGGCCACTCTGAAGGATTATTTTCCTCTTCCTTTCATTGGCCAAGTTTTGGATACCCTGTCTGGAAAGAAATATTTCTCCTTTTTAGATGGATATAGCAGGTACAATCAAATTCTCATAGCACCCGAGGATCAGGATAAGACTAACTTTACTTGTCCTTGGGGAACCTATGCCTATAGGGTCTTACCATTTGGATTGTGTAATGCTCCTGCCACATTTCAATGAGCAGTACTAGGGATATTTGTTGATCTTATTCATGATTATGTCGAGGTATACATGGATGACTTCACAATATATGGCAATACTTACCAGGAAGCCTTAGATAATTTATAAAAATTCCTTATCAGATTCCAAGAAATGAACCTATCTTTAAGTCATGAAAAATGAAAAATGTTGTTAAATGAAGGAGTGGTTCTAGGACATCATGTTTCATCTGAAGGGATTAAATTCGATCCTGCTAAGATTGAAGTCATCGTCAAACTTCCAACCCCCAAGACTCAGAAAGAGGTGAGAATCTTTCTTGGACATGTTGGATACTACTGATGGCTTATTGAAAATTTAACAAAGATTGTTGCACCCATGTTTGGATTATTAATGAAGGATGTTGATTTTCTTTGGACTAAGTAGTGTCAAACTGCCTTTAAAACCCTGGAAGCTAAATTGTCTGTGGCACCAGTTCTTAGGGGACCCAATTGGGCTCTCCCATTTCACATATCCACTGATGCCTCCAACACTGCAATAGGAGGGGTATTAGGGTATAAAGAATACCAACAATCCTATGCCATTTATTTTGTGAGAAAGAACTTTTCCCCCGCCGAGTTAAACTATACAGTTACTGAAAAGGAATTCTTGGCATTAGTTCATTCTATTAATAAGTTTCACCACTACATCACATGTTACAAAGTATTTGTACATACAGATCACTCTTCCATCAGATTTCTCATGAATAAACCCATAACTAATGGCCAAGTGACTAGGTGGATCCTGCTATTGCAAGAGTTTAATATCACCATTCTTGACCGACGTGGAAAGGAAAATCTGGTAGTTGATTTTCTTTCACGCATAAAAAATGGGGATGATGATATTCCCGTAGATGATAGTTTTCCAGACAAGCACATTTTTTCCCTTTCTTTGAATACCCCGTGGTTTGCGGATATGGAAACTATTTGGCTACTAGGAAGTTACCATCTCATTTGTCACCTCATGAAAAGCATAGAATTATTACACAAAGTGCCAATTACTCTTGGGTTGGCCATGACCTTTTTCATACAAGTCCAGATTTGATTATTCATAGATGTGTCCAAGAGGATGAGATACCAGAAATCCTATGAATTTGTCATGATGGACCATGTGGTGGCCATTTTTCTGACAAACCTACAACATATAAGGTGTTACATTCAGGTTACTATTGGCCTAGAATTTTCAAGGATGCTACCAAGTAAGTGAGGAGTTGTGATAGCTATCAAAGGACATGAAGACCCACGTCAGCTGAAGAAATTCCCTTGCATGACCAATTTATGATAGAACCTTTCGAGAAATGGGCCCTTGACTTTGTAGTACCAATTTCACCCATGTCTCTTAAGAAAGTTAATATTTTGGTTTGTATAGATTATGTCACCAAGTGGGTAGAGGCAAAATCCCTATTTAGGGCTACAAAAAAATTCGTTGTCGAATTCATTTATGAAGACATCTTTACCCGCTTTGGTGTTCCTCATGAAATTGTTACAGACCAAGGCACTCAATTCACTTCCAAGATGATGAGATAACTAACAGAGAAATATGGGATTAAGCACCGCAAGTCTTCTCCATACCACCCACGAGCTAATGGTCAAGTAGAGTCCAAAAACAAAGTTCTGGAAGCTATCTTAACCAATATTGTTCAATTTCATCATCGAGATTGGCCTGATAGGATTCCAGAGGCTTTATGGGCATATCAGACCACCTGGAGAAACACCATTGGGCATACCCCTTATGAGCTAGTATATGGGAAACAAGTGCTTCTACCAATAGAATTCCAAGTAAGGACCTTCCGTATTGTCGCAAAATTGGGATTAAACTTATATGAGTCTCAAAAACAATGAGCCCTACAATTAAATGAGTTGGATGAGATCAGGAAATATGTTATCCAACAAACAATATTATTCCAAAACCAGAGGAGCAAGTGGCATGACAATTTTATTAAGAAGAAACACTTCCAACCTGGTGATTGGGCTTTGTTGTTTGACTCCCGATTTAAAAACTTCAAAGTAAAACTTACCACTTGGTGGTTGGGTCCTTACAAGGTGGTCACCGTGTATGACAATGGGGCTATGAAAATCAAAACAATTGATGATGGACAAGTCTCCTTTGTAGTAAATGGACACCAACTCAAACTTTATCACATGCCATTTCCAAAGAAGATTTTCTACAAGTCATGTCAAATTACAAGTAATTGGCCTTAGTAGATGGGGAAGTCCCCCCTTGTTCTTGAATGATTTTCTGAATTTTCGACTTTATCTATGTAAATAATTTTGAATTTTGTTGATAGACAATTCTAGAGATTTCTGTAGGTATTTATTTCACCAGGAGTAGACATTTTCAAGGAAATATAAAAGAAGGATTTTTCTTCAAAATATTTCTATATTTGAACCTTTTTGTCTGCTAGGAATCAATCAAATAATGACTTTCTTTAATTAGCCACATTTTTGCAAAGATTTTCATCTTCTTTTTCTCAAGGCATCTCTAATAGTAGTTTCTCTTAAACCTTCACCACTAGATATAAGGAAGTGATACCGTAAACATCAAACTTAGAGGCTACTCGTATAGTTTTCCCAAGAAACTTGAGTAAGTGAGTAAATTATATTTATTAAAGAGTAACAAGGAGGTCTGATTAGCGGTTAGTCATGGAAACATCACAATAACTTACAAAAAAAAAAAAAGTGAGTTGAGCCTAAAGATACCTTTCTATTCTTTCCCAATGGTACCATCCACTACACACTAAAAATGCTTGATTATATCATATATTTAGATAGGATACATCCTCTTAAGTACCCATTACATCAGGACAATCTATAAGGAATATATGAAGGAAAGTCATCCTCTAACATAAATTTTATCCCAATAAAAAAAAAGAGAGAGATTTTTTTTTTTCATAACTGTCCCCCCATCTTCTTGCACAAATCAATCTTATACTAAAATATTAAAAGATGGAGAGCCAGTCTCTGAGGGTGTAAGAGGATAACCCATCGGGATACTGAACAGGTCTGCTGGTAGTGGGTACCGACCTGTGGTATGACTAGGTAAACCCATCGGAGTACTGAACAAGCTTGCTGGCAGCAGGGCATTCTACCTAGAGAGGATGATAATCTGACAAACAAATAATAAGAAATTTAAACTTGTCCTGATGTACAACATTACTTGTAGACAAATTTGACACGAAGTATGTATGGTTAAGCTAAGGTTAATGAACTCCATAAATCTTCCATTGGAAACCTACTTTGAGACTATCTTGAAACTCTCTCGCCTACCTCTTCTTATTTATATGTTGGATATTCTATCCTATAGGTGGGGCCATATTATAACCGTCTCGTCAAACTGATATGTGAAATTTATCTCTACACTTAACAAGCTGTAAGTCTTTGGCTATTGGGAGAATTGAATGGTTTCCTATATTTTTTATTGTGAGGTGTCACAATACTTAGGAGCGGGGGAGGGTTTCATGAGTTGACAAATGACAATATTGCCTATCTATAAGCCATGAGATGAAGAAGTGGAATCTTTAAACAATTTTGTTTTTTGTATATTGTCTTCATGATACAGGCTATTATATCAACATTTATTTTATTTTGAAATGCTAATTCCTTGTGTGTTATAAACTGTTGTACATTTCTTTGACAAACCACTTAACTAGTTTTTCTTTACAGTCTGTTCATTACATATTTGGATTACATGCCTTATAATATGCAAGAAAGAGGAACAAATTGTGTGAGCACGATGGAAAAACAAGTAATAATGGAACACTCTCTGCTCTTGTTCACTCTGACTATCAAAATCGTTTTAAGACTGAATGCTATGGATAAAACATCCATTACAGGATGAACACATTTCATTTCGCACAGGGGTACCATATGGAGTGTCGTATGGGGTGCCATTTGAAATACCATATGAGGTGCCATATGGATGACCAGATGACGCACCATATGAAGGATCGGACGAGATGTATACACACAGTAAATGCCCATAATTTTAGGTAACCAGGAATCATTTGAATTTATTTGAGTTAGTTAATGGAAATTGAGATTAAATGATACAATTCTTAAACATTTTTATGATCAAATGTCCAATTTGAAGACTTGGACATTGATCTAACTCCTTCATAATTACAATTTCCTCCAAAAGATGTTCTTCGAATTCGAAATCGGTGCACTCATGCTCACACACGGAAACTTGTGTGTGATGAATTCATCAATGAATGCAATCGTTTCTACCTTGGACGCATTCAAAAATGGAGGGATCACTCAAATTGTTATCCCATTTATGCATTACGCTCATCCTCTTCTCAATTGCATTCACCCTCTGCTTAATCACACTCATCCTCTGCCTGATTCCACTCATCCTCTGTCGAATTCCTACCTCTGTCTATTTCTCCACACTGTCACCATGCTAAAACGGTATGAGTCATCCTCCTATGTTGACCTCTTTTCTATCCCCAAGTTCCCACAGTGCAGGGAAGTCTTCCTTCATGCAGGGTGGGGACCGTTCTTGGCTCATTTGCAGGGCCAAGATGACAATGTTTCTCTGCAATTCACCCTGGGATTTGATGGAAGGATGGCATGCATGGGGTCTATGACCTTCGTGGTCTCTGAGGATTCAATTTCCTCAGCCACAAAGCTTCCAAGAGTTGGAGACTGTTGGTTCAAACACCACCAATTGCCACGAGCAAGCTACAACAAGGTCTTTAAACCTGAGTTTCAGAATGTCTCTGGAGCTAAGGGATACTCTAAGGAGTGGATTAAGGATGAGATAATTAACCCTCTCATAGTCATCACCAGAATGATCACTTGCGAAGGTAGATATTATATTTTTAAAGCCTGCCACTTTCGATTATTAGCTCATTTTCAATTCAATAAGACATTGAATTTTCCCTTTTACTTCTTAAAAAGTCTTGAGAGGATGTATTCCCAAGTATGAAAGAACGTGGCCAACCCCCATAACAACCTATTCCACCACGTCCTCATAAAACTGCTTGTTATAACTGAGTTGGAAAAATAGGGGAAGACATGGGATGTGTTCATTTACCAATTTTCAAACCCCCATCTTAAAATCAAGACCAACAAGAAAACACTTGATCTAGGGACTGTTACTCCATCCAAACCCCATTCTACAAAGACTCCAAACCCTCCTACTCAAGATATCTCTTTGCCGGAACAAAAGACCAAGACCAAGGAAATTGTTGATACCCATGCAATCTCATCGAGCAATAAGACTAAGAAGCCTATTGATAATCCTCCAAAGCCCTCAACATCTATTGATCCTGCACCCAAAAGTTACAAGAGGTCATTCAACAAGACTTACATGTAGTCCACACAAATAGGAGAGGAGATAATCGTTTAAAGAGAGGATATTTTCGAAAAAGTGCCCAAAATACAAGAGGAAAACCTTATGAAAACCCCCAAGCACTTCGAACCCTATCCAAGTATCTTCCGATCTCGAAAGCCCTCATAAAAGACTTAGGGAAGTGTCTGCAGAAGAATTGGAGCCTCATAAACCCCCTGTTACTCCTACCTCCCAGATGCCTATACCAGATCCCAAAACTGAAAGAATTTCTACATCCTTCAAGGGATACAAGCTCTCCTCTGAGATATTTGATCATGCTCCAGCTATTGAAAATCTAAAATAGGAAAATGTTCACCTGCTGCAACAATTGGAAGAGAGGAAGACCATGGATAGACATCTTCACCATGACAATGCAATACTACAAACAAAGGTGAATTCCCTCCAAATATTGGTTGACCAAATGACCAATGATAACCATAGCCTCCGTGCACAATTGAAACACCACAAGAGGGACAATACCAAGTCTTCAGGGCAAGAAGCTTATAAAGCCAACCCATCCCCTACTCAACAAGTCTAGTCATATTGGACAATTCATTTTTGTTTGCAGTGGGACCTGCAAAATATTAGGTGTGGGGGTAATGTTGGGATCGTGATTTGGTTGTTTAATGATGTTGATTGAATCCTTTTTGACCAATATTATATATGTATTAATAACCATTTAGAAGAAGTTTTGAAGGATTTCATAGCAAATCATCATAGCTTATACCAGGTATGTGTAATTTATGTTTTGTGATTATTTTGAGTTTAATTCAGTTTGATTTAATGATTACAAGAAGCTAATGCATGATCTGTGTGTCACAGGGAAAAATCACATGGCGTTTTTCCATCTAGTAGTTTGTCCGGTACTCCATCCAGCATTGCGTCTGGTACTTCATCTGACACTGCGCTCGACACTGCATCCAACACTAAAAACGTGGGCGAGTTGGCGGTTATTATATCGAGGGCTTGTGCTGGGCGAATCGACGACATGGGTTTTGTTCACCCTCGTGGCCTCTAGCTACTGAGCTCTTGACATCTTGGATTAAGATGTTATGCTAAGCGTTGAGTGGCTCGTTTGGTTTCTAGAAGCCAAAGGGAGTTATAGCGTATTTAATGGATTTTGTTGTTTTTAGAGGAGGTCAACCCTTCTAGTGGTTGACCTCTCCAATTGTAGCTATTATAAATACCAAAGTATTGGTCAGACAAGAGTTGTTAATAATTTTTAAGAATTGTGAAGGATTTCTAGAATCATTTTTGCTGTGTAATTCAAGACATTTCCACAAACTTGTGCAAGACTGTGTTTTTCATTTAAATGCCAAAATCATGTTGATTTAGCTCGTGATTCACTGTTGAGAAGTAGACACGACCTTCTGGGGGGGCCACTAGTGGTCTAGGTGAATAGTTAGATAGTTATCTTGTGTGTTTGAGTTGTTCAATTGCCATTTCTTTCATTTTCCGTTATATGTGTTTTTATCATTTTACATGCTGTGTGTTTGTTGTTCATAATTTAATTGTTTCAATTTCCTTTTTGCAGGTTGCTTGTAAAGGATAGTTGTTAATATGTTGTGTCTCTTTAATTATTAGTAAATAGATTGCAAGCTTAGCTACTAACCTTGTTCTATGATTAAATGCTAATTTGAATTTCTGCAGGTTGAAATAGAATAGCTAAAACATAGTATTAATACAGAGTACATAGTTTCTTTGGCAAAGTTTTGATGGATGAATAGTTGCTAGTTTTTATTTTAATTCTCAGTTTGCTTATCTAGTTTTCTTATCAATTTTGTTGTAGTATGTAGAAGTAGAATTTAAGTCATGTTTTTATAAGCATTTTAACTTGCAATTTGAATTGTTAATAATAGGATTAGCTTGGTTTATTTTATGAATTTTCCATTCTAGATTTAGATTGCCATTTTAATTAGAGGTTTGASTTTGAGTTACGTTTTTAGTTAGAGTTACGTTTTTAGTTATAAGTCTCTAATGGTGTGAATTTTCTTACATTAGCATAAAAGTGCATTTGAATTAAGTAGAATAATGTTTTCTTATCATTGATGATTAATGCATAAATTGAGAGATCACATGGATTTTCAGGATAGTTGATATTTCTTCTATGATGGCTAAGCTCTCGTTAGATTGCTTGATTCATACCTTTCATTTCTCCATAGAATTTAATATTGAAATTATTCCTCTTGAGATATCACTAATTGTTAGATGCCATTGTGATGTCATAAGACACCGAAGACATAATCATCATCATYATATTTGAAGTTTCTTATTATTGTAGATTAAGAGTAATTGTTGATTAATCTTTGAATATTGTCATGATGCTTTTAATTMAATAGGTTAAGATTTCCCTTTGCAGATTAGAAGTAATTATGAGTTTTATCTTAAGAACAKAGTTCACTTTCTTAATAGTTGATTAATTACCTATTGAGTAGTTTTGATTAGTTTACTTGCTGCATAAGTTTTAATTGGTTAGTTKTTTGCTTGTTTACTTGTTGTTGCTCATTGATTTGGAATAGATTGATTAGATTAATTTGTTGTTGATATTGCTCATTAAGTTGAATAGATTAAATAGACGACTTGCTTTTTCTCATTAGATTGATTATGTTAACTTGTTTAAAGTAGGGTTTTCATTTCTTTCTTTAGGAACAATCCATTGAATCATTGTTGAAAAGTTGCTTAGGGTAAATAATTTAAGTTCCTTAATAGGGTTTTATCATTGATAGTCTTTTCTTAAGTAGGTTATCCCTCAGATAGACCATCTCCTTAGTTAGACTATACTTCCTCTAGCTTTTCTTCATTGGCACATATAATGCTACAACTCTAAGTTTACTTACCCCGGGTTGACACTTTAATTTAGGGATTTAGTACATATAGAATACCCATCACATCCTCCTTTTTACGCTGCTACCTGAGTTTTTTTTGGACAATACTACTCCTCACATCAGTACTTGTGAAGGATCAGTTATCCAGATCTTGCCTCAAATATCTAGCTCTTGCCCCAGATATCTTTCAAATATTCCAAGACATAAATCCACTATGTATCTCTTTAATGGATATGATCTTTGTTTGACATGGATCCACTCTGTATCTCTTTTGTGGCCATGATCATTGCTTTCTATATAAATTATTCATGGATCCACAATGTACTTGATTGAAAGCCATTCTTATCGTCACACATGAGCATGGGTATGCCCACCTTAGGAATTGAGTTTTCTAATTGTTTCTATGTTGATTGTTGTCCTTAGATTGTATTTTGGTGACCTTCACCCTGACTAACTTCTCTTCAAAGACTTATAATGTATTTCAGCCATTAGTTTATCTTCTGAACTCACCCATTAGGGGGAATGTGTTATAAAATCAATTTCCACCACTGAAGTATTGATGCTCTTTATGGACTTATCCTTATCCTCCTTAAATGCAACTCTTCCCCATACCTCTTTGACTCCTTCTAGTAAAAAATATTTTTTTGGAGGATGTAAGTGCCCTCACATTTATGCAACTCACTTACACGTGGGATACTCAAGGGACAATCATGTACATGCAAATAAATGATAAAGAAATATAATTATGCCAAATTAAATGTTGAGTTACAAGTTTGGTTAGTTTCCTAACTCCTTTTACTTGTAGTCATCCATCTCTAACCAACTAGATACCACATAAAATGAGCATTTTCCTCAAGGATAAAGGTAATGATACTTTGCACATAAGGGAAAACACTTATCTAGCTATCCCCATCGATTTTGTAAGCCCATACATATCCCTGTTGCTACTAGTTTTTTTGACCTGGAAACCCTTGTTTCCAGCCTCCTTCTGATCACCAACCTATCTGACCAAGAGTCTCTCATATATTCTCTTTGGTTATGTGGTGAATTCAGTGTCAAAATCAATCCTTATAGAAGGATACAGGGTGGAGGAATTCATGATATTTTTTTGATAGGGAAACACTACATTGGACAGGTAAAATCTCTAACTACCTAACTATTGTTCATCAATAATACAAAAACTCATTCCTTTTGAGTGTATTGTTTTGGTGTTTTTTAAATCTGCAATTATTTTTATATGCTTAATAGAATACTAATTTCTCTGATTTTCCCGTCATTTTTCATAGAACTAATCGGTAGTTATTAGTATAACTACATCTTTGTATAGTTCTTCTTGTTTGTGATTCTTGCAGGTTGTAGAGGAACCATTGGAAAAGAGCAAAGATGCTCCAACAATCGGGAATGGCATCAACCATTGGACCCCTAGTGAGATAATTTTTCTCTTCCTCCCAATAGTTAGTTATTTATTTGGAATTTAGTTATATCTTTGCTTATGATTCTTTATGGAATTTGTTTCTTATACGGTCATTGGTACGCTGTAGTAAGCCCACTACTATAGGGGATTTCCCCCCGAAAGCAAGATGGAATACAAACTCGGTTGGTTAACCTTACCAAATACTTCTCTTACTTTGTGAGTACGTGTGTGTCCCTAATATTCCTCCTATAATGTAGCTCTCTCTTATTAAATTCATGTATATGATTGCCCAGACTATAACATTTTGGTTCCATTTCCATGTGACTTGAACTGATACAAGATAGAAAATTCACTAGAACATTTGCCTCATTTTGTGATGCCATTACGATGCCCATTTGATAGACACCGGTTTGAATTCTGAAAAAATCGCTCTCTGACTATTCGTCGAACCCCTTTTGTCATATTCTTGACATCCATAAATGTATGTCAGATATCAAATGTACAAGATTTCCATGTGGCAGTTATGGAGAGATTTTATGAACAAATGTTTGTCTCACATAATCATCGTTATTACGACCACATACAATGGCGGTATTGTGACACATTGATATGCCACGTGGTATTTTCTAAGAAACTATCACGAGGAAAGAAACCGTAATTTTAGCGATGGTGGAGATCATTGCTGTGACATAGGCACATAACTACCAACGGAAGGCTGATGAGCACGTCATCCAAATTGTGACTTTATGGTCGACGACCTACATCGTCGTGGTAATGCTCTATAGCACGTAGTTCGTCAGAGATCCTATGATAGAGAGTGATGGTTTCATTGGAGACCCGATGTAGAAGATCTCCTAGTCCTGTTGGAAAAGAGACGGACATGTGTCATAATTCCGATGCCCGTAAAATAAAGTAAAAAAAAAATCAAATTGCATTGGATATAGGGAGTAGGTTGAGGCAGATGTAGATGACAATGTTATATATATATGATGATATATACAATTAGTATTACGGTTACCATTGTCTCATAAGACCATAATTCAATCTTGTTAGAGCCTCCACAACTATACATGCACAGTCACAGTTAATAGATACATGTTTTTCTTTTAAATTGTAATCTATGCCCTTGTGCAAAAATGCACACCCAAGTCTTAACACACCCGCAATTTGAGTGGTTCAATTTTGTGAGGGTGTCTTAGATAATTTTACGTCTGTCTACATATTTATATTTTCATTTGCAAACACAAAAGTGGATTTTGTGTAAAAGGGGTAAATTCTACCTTGTAAATTGAGACACCAAAACAATACAAAGTGAACTAATGGAAATGCATGCCCATGCTTTTATATAGCTCCAAATTTAGTGATATAGGATTTGGGTTGAAGATAATAACATTCCAAATATATATATTTCATCCAGAGTGAATTTTAAAAGTACTAAKGACTTCTACCTTGAACCAATATTCAATACCTTTTGTAAAATGGAGGGTAAAACCGTCTTACTATAAAATGCACGCCTAAGACTCGTATGACCTTAAAATTGAGTGGTTAAAATTGTGGAGTTTGGATGATCTAGGTGGATCTCGTTCTCCATCGACATTTTCCACTAAACCAACATTGCAAGCATATGGTTTTGATAAACCATGATATTCACCCTTTTGATGGGGAATGGAATGTAATGCCATCTTCATTTATTAATTACAGACATCATGTAATTATTTCCTAGTGGTCTTATGTACATTCTTACAACATAGCGTTGATGCATCGGATTCCATTAGAACATTGTAGTTAAGCGTGCTCAGGCTAGAGTGGTACTGGGATGGATCACCTCCCAAGAATTCCTAGTGTTTTACATGTCTACGGAATTTTATAAACTTAGACTAATTTATCCAACATGCATCATGGGAATTGTTCTCCTATCACTCTCTCATATATAATTGAGGTGAAGGAGGCCCTTTAAGAATGCAATGGAGTGTGATGTAAATATTGTTGCGAATGAAGCGTAGCCAACATCTCTTTCTTTTCAGAGATAAGCTACCCCATTCTACCAGTTTATGCTCCACAATGTTTTTCCATCTTATTCATTAATAGAAGTTGGGTTTCACTATATTTTTGTGTTCTCTGATATATTTTCATTTTTGTCTCGTTTTGTTCCTAGCATAATTTGGATCAGTGGTATAAGAGCATTATATTCCTTGTCATGTTTCAGTGCAGGTCACCGATGAGGTCAAGATATAGATATTTGGGTCTCAAGCTAGTTTCACTTCAGGACAAACTCTCTCTCTAACCAAAGCGTCCTCCCATGGAGGAAGAAAATAGAGATGACAGAGCAGGAGATACTTTCAAGAAATTTCTCGAGGAAGCCCTCATGCAATAGAGGAATGAGATGATGGACAACTTCACTTATATCCTTCGAAGACTACCGATGGCAGCGTCCGAGGCATCTTCGACAAGCAACCATTTTGGAGATGTGATACCCTTTAAGGTACAAGTCAATTTTGATACCCCCTTCTTTGAAATCCAGATAGATGTGAATGCTCTAGAAAAATGGTTGAATCTCCTAGAAGGTTATTACTCTGTCCAAAATTTCTCTGGCAGTCAATAGATCACCTTCGCGCTCCTTAAATCCCTTCCCCGTGTCAGAGCTTGGTGGGAAGGTTACTTGGAGAGGTACACCGCGGATGAATCAACACCATTAAGGAGAGAACCCAATTGGATGACCTTTGTATATTTCCTAAAGGAGGAGTTCTACCCTGTCAGAAACTATGATGACCAGTACATGACATGGACAACTCTACATCAAAAAAGAGATCAGATGGTGTTGGAGTACACTAACATCTTTCATACCTTGTGCTCAAAGTTGGGTATCAAATACTTCGAGCTACACCTAGTTTTTAAGTATCCCAGTGGTCTTTGCAGGTACATCCAAACAAAGATGAATTTCTTGGACATATCCTCACTAGGAGTTTCTTATCGATATGCAGATAAAATTGAGCAGAAATTCAAGAATCCAAGTAAGTGAGAGTTTGGGTTTGAAATTACACCACAAAAGAATCATGGAAAAGGAAACCCTAAGTCACAAAACAAAGGACATAGTAAGGAAGGCCAAAATCAAGAGATCCAGTCCAATACATAGGAAAATAAGGGTAATGGGAAGTCTAAGAAAGACATCGAAAAGTGGTGTGAGTTTCACCACAAACCCTGGAACAACACCGATGAATGTCACTCGAAACAGTCATTGGTGGCCAAGCTCAAAGAAAAAGAATCAGAAGGAATTGAACTATAATTGAAAGCACAATAAAGGAAAACAAATCATCGATGCAGATCCCATTGCTACCATCATGACCACAACAATACAATCGAAAGAACTAGAGGAGATTGAGGAGGGGGCGCATATTCCACTCATAGATGTGGGTAAATGGGACCCCACTGCATTTCATTATTGATAGTGGGAGTCAGAATAAATTGATCTCAGTCGAGCTTGTAAGGATATTGAAGTTTCCAACAATGCCACACCCCCAACCATACACCATCGTATGGTTGAGTCAGGGACGTGACATCCGTGTCATCCAAAAGTGTCACTTGTCTTATGGAATCAAGCCCTTAAAGAATCAGGTAGTGTATGATGTTGTCCCACTTGAAGGTTGTGATTTTATTTTAAGACAACCATATATGTGGAAATGTCATGCTATCTATGATTCTCAACCTCACAGTTTCATTATTACTCTAGAAGGTCAGCTCTACAGGGTACTATAGCTAGCTCCAACTACTACCACTTCATTGATCTCAGAAAAAAAATGCCACAAAGTTTTCCCTCTTCATGATCCAATCAAACAGTGAATAGAAGGTCACTGTGACCACTACAACCTCAACCCAAGATGGTTCTATCCAAGAAGCAGGTCAACAAGATTGTAGAGGAGCACAAAGAAAATATGATTCTTCCATATGGTCAACATAGCTCTATTGGCCACGACCCTTTTCAAGTGTGCTTGGGGTTCCAACCATTAACCCCCAATGTTGATATATCTCTTCTTGTTACATCTTCACTGATAGATTCCTCCCACACTCAGACCAAGGAAAATCATGCAGCCAAATCTGTTGAACGGATCCAACACCTCCAATAGGTTCATCACATCCTTCCATAGTTAAAGTACAAGAAATAAATCTACTTCAACAAGGAAAGTGACTCACCAAGGTTCATATTCAACGGAAGTTTCCCCATTTCTCAAGGGAACTTGATGCAATGGGGACCATTTCTTCCTAATGGGGGAGGAATTATCCAGGTAGATCTCGGTGGTCATCCACCTTTTCCATTGAATCAACATTTCAAGAGTATGGTTTTGATAAACCATGATATTCACCCTTTGATGGGGAATGGAATGCAATGTCATATTCATTTGTTAATTACAGACATCGTGTAATGATATCCTAGTGGTATTATCTGCATTATTACAACATAGTGTTAACGCACTCATGTTGTGGCCGCAAAAATGGGAAAATGGGTACTAACTGCCTAGGCCCATGAGCTCATGTTGTGGACGCAACAAACTCCCTTTACTTTTTTTTTTACAAGCAAATGAAAAGTGGCCCCCCTACTAAAAATTTAATCCTATTGCCTAATCGTCTACCGCTTGAGCCTAATTTTATGTCTTTGCCTACTTTGAGGGAGTTGGGGGTTTTATCTTGTTGAATGATTTTTTTTTATGGGTGCTGATTATTCCTTTCGATATGATGATTTCAAATGTATTCATGATGCTTATTGACCTATGATATTTTGTTGACATTTTTTTTGAGACTATTCATTGATTTTGAAGTGTTTGATGATTCTATGTGGTTGTAAGGTCTTATGTTCTATTGTATGTATTGGATGAGGTTGTGGCTAATTATTTGTTGATTGACTAATTCAAATTTTTCATCCTCTTGCTGAAATGTTATGCTTTGTGACTCCATAGTTATGCTCTCACATATGGATTTTACTCTTCTACTTCAAATTAGCTTATGCAATCTTAGGACACTCATCTACAGTCACCATATTATTGTTCAATAAACCTAACACTCTCTTATAAGTTGGCTTAAAGGAATGAAATATATTGTTTATTGTATTAGCTAGTCTTCTTTTGATTACATGGTTGATCTCATTCTATTGTTTAGCAGGAGCAGGTTTGCAGAGCCACTTTGTTCACATGACCGCTCTATCCTTGAGAGGCCTATGGGGGAATCTGTTGATCCTTTTCTAGAGCCTTGACTATGATCCTTACCGAGCTTCCCCTTTTTTTATTTCCTCGAGGTCCTCAACTTTCAAGGCTATTAGATTCACCTTTCTTACAGACCTGTCCCCAAGCCTCTTTGGGTTGATCTCTACTGGATTCTTCTTTTGGCCTTCCCTCTCTCCCGAAACCGAGACCCAAGGCCTATTAGGTTTTCTCCTCCTTTTCCTATATTATTTACTCTAACCAAATCTCATATTTGGATTCTTCCTGTTGATAGATTTCCAATGACTATAACTATACTTGAATCTGAGTTCCAGATTGAAAGTTATGGCATCTCAAAGTTTCCTAAGTCTTCACTCACCTTTTCCACCTCACTTCCATGTGGCATCCACATGGTTCCCTCTCACTTGTGTCATCCTATGTGGTAATGACTTTTTTTTTATGTGGCACCCATTACATTTCCTCCTTATCATCAGGATCTACCTGCTTCATGTCCTCCCAGTCTTGCGATCGCATCTGACGACGATGGCATCGTTGGGATTTCTCGTCATTGAGGCCACCTTATACCTAGCACATGTGCGCTCCTGAATCCATCTCCGATGACGACGCCCTCCAATGATAGATCCAAAAACTCTAATAAATCAGAGATCTATGGTCCCTATCTCCTTGGTTACTCGAGTTAGCTGACAGTTAACCACCCCCAACCTCACTCAACTTCCATGTTGTCCTTCTCAGACACATGGCACTGCCACAAAATGCCACTCGTCCTTCCTCATCATCAAGCGTTTCCTCATACCCTTTATCCTACTATCCAAACCTCCAACCACCATTTCCAAATGATGACCCTTACCCAAACGAACGACACAAATTTTCTTTCTCTCTATATCAATGGTTGTTAGTGGCTCTTACTCTTCCTTATTGTCGACGATCCTTCATTGTCAGTGATCCCTCATCATCGACGATCCCTCGTCGTCGAAGATTCTTCCATCCTTACTCTTCGACCAATCATCTATCACCACATAACATATTATGAGCACATCATCTGCCATGTTGTTCAACCACGTCATCATGACGTCACTCTCGCGCTTGAATGAAACCTAAGGCAATCTTTGGTTGAGATCACTCTCGCTCATAATATTTCAACAGTTCATTCTAATTCTATGCAATCATAAGCTACCACATGTCACCCCTCATAACATGCTAATTATCATGCTTGCATCCTAGGAACCTCGACCCATGGAACCCAACTTGTCTAAATACCTCTAATTTTTCCCATTCTGTAATTATAGTAAAATAATTTATTTATTTTCTTTGTTTTGTAAATATTTCTATAAATAATTGATTTTGATTTTGTATAGTTATTTTATTTTCTTTATTTTTATTTTTTGTTTTATTTATTTTGTAAATATTTTTATTTTATTTTGTTTCATGTATATTATTTTATTTTATTTTAATCATTTTTTTGTAAATTATTTAATTTCTTTTTACACGAATGAAATAATTCACACTAAATAAACAAACTGTGTAAATAATACCTAAGATGTAATGTGTTTTTGTACATATATTCATTTTTCATTTAATTTCTTCATATTCTTCATTTCGTTTCTCCTTTTTATTTATTATTTTTTCCTTTTTATTTTTTAACTCAAAATTCTTAATGCGTACATAATTTTTTATATTTTTACTTTTATCTTTTAGTCACCTCTCCCTAAACCCTATTTTCTAGGCCTCCCTATAATATGAGGATTTCCTAAAAAATAGGAATTCCCTATATTGTAGGGATTTCTAGAAAACATTTTAACTTATATTTGAAACTCCCCTCGCAAAAACTACGAAACCTAAGTATGATATAATATAATACAATATGATTATTATTTCATGTTATAATTATATTATATTATAACTCGTATATATTGAGAAATATACATATGTGAGGGAAATATGACATAACAATGTTAAATCTGACCATAATGTATATTATCCATTAAATCCCTATCAAAAACAAATCCCAACCATAATACTCAGACCGCACATCTCTCTTTCTCTCTCTCTCTCTCTCTCTCTATATATATATATATAAGGTTTGGGGAAGAACGAGAATAATTTATATAAAAAATAGATATATAAATTTAAAATAAATTAAAATAATTAAAAATAAATAAATAACATGTAAATCTCCCCTTGTGTTATCTAAATAAGCTTGTCGAAGTATGGGATATGAGGAGTGATGAGCCCACTCTAATACTTATCACTTTGATATCCCGTGAGGGATAAGCTCATCGGAGTGAGCTCATCACTCCTCATTTCCAGACCCTGAAACCTCGTGGACCAACATGCACGCATTTCCATGGGGATGTTTTATTTTATTTTATTTTATTTTGTTTTGTTTTTATTCAATACAATTTTATTTGTTTTATTATTTATTTATTTAATTTTATTTTTGTTTATCTAACATTTTTTTGATTTTATTAATTTCATTTTTAACTACCTTTTTATTAATTAATTAATTTATTTTTAGTTTTAGTTTTTAATGAATTTATAATTTCTCGCAAATAGGATGAATGACAAACATGGATTGGTCCAATTGTTAAAAACATGTGTTTCTTTCTCGAATGTCATAGGTTCAAAATTAGTGGGGGTATGATAATTTTAGTAAATTTTAGTGTTTTTAACTTTGTAAATAGTTTTTCTGTTTTTTTTTACTCTCATTGTATTATATTTCATTTTCATTTTCATTTTTATTTTTATTTTTCTAATTTCAAAAAAAAGGGAAATTAGAGAAATTATGCTACAAGTCATGGGTCCCACACCACCTGGGTTCTGATTCAGACTATC
>ML814562.1:118471-154155 GCA_009831015.1 Picea engelmannii | reverse complement strand
TGGTGAGAAGAAGGTGATAGATGAGATTTCTTATTTAAATAATGATTTCATACTAATATTATTTATGGAGCAAAATAATACTTAGATGAGAGAAAAAAACAAAGACATAAAATAACTTGAAGCTTGTGCGATTAATCAAGTACTTATTTATCAACGTTATTGCATTATGCCCTTGTCGTACTAGTAGATGCAGGGACGTTCATCCCAGTCGTATTTTAAAGGAAATAACTAAAATACATTGTACTAGGTCTAGATCATTACATGATGGCAAATAGTAACATGTGAATGGGGCCAACGTTGAACTTCTTTCAAAATGTTTCTCTATGCACTGAAATTTGACATGGATAGACTGTTCACATGCCTTGATGATGTGGAAGGGTTTCCAAACTCAAATATTACTCACACACCCACTCTATCTATCGACCCATATCGTCCTCATTTTATTTTAGTTTTCTCAGTCGAATTTTAAAGGAAACAACTATTAAAAGACATTGTATTAAGGATAGAGTACATGATGTGAAACAGTGAGCTGTGAATGGGGCCAACGTTGAAAATTTTTCAAAATGTTTTTGTATACACCAAAATTTGACATGAATAGATTGTTCACATGCCTTGATGATATGGGAGGGTTTCCAGACTCAAATATCACTCACACACCCACTCTTTATATTCATCGTGTGTGTCATTCAAAACCAACATCATGCCAATTAGGCCCATGATTTTGGTCGTAGTGAGAAGAAGGCGATAGATGATATTTAGTATTTAAATAATTATTTCATACTAATTTTCGTTATGGAGAAAAAGAGTACTTAGATGAGATTAAAAAACAAAGACATAAAATAACTTGAAGCTTGTGTGACTAATCAAGTACTTCTTTACCAATGTTATTGTGCCATTCCCTTGCAGTACTAGTAGATGCGGGAACATGCATCTCAGTCATATTATAAAGGAAATAGCTAAAATACATTGTACTAGGGATAAATCAGTACATGATGGGTAAAAGTAACCTGTGAATGGGGCCAACGTTGAAATTATTTCAAAATGTTTATGTATGCACTGTAATTTGACATGGATAGACTATTCGCATGCCTTGACGATATCGAAGGGTTTCCAGACTCAAATATTACTCACACACCCACTCTATATATCAACCCATCTTGTCCTCGTTTCATTTTAATTTTCTCGAACGAATTTTAAAGGAAACAACTATTAAAAGACATTGTACTAGGGCTAGAGTACATGATGGGCAACAATGACCTGTGAATGGGGCCAATGTTGAAATTTTTTCAAAATGTTTCTATGTGCACCAAAATTTGACATGGATAGATTGTTCACATGCCTTGATGATATGGGATGGTTTCAAGACTCAAAGATCAGTCACACACCCACTTTTTATATTCATCATCTGTGTTATTCAAAATCAACATCATGCTAATTAGGCCCATGATATTGGTCATGGTGAGAAGAAGGCGATAGATGAGATTTTGTATTTAAATAATTACTTCGTACTAATATTTTTGATGGAGAAAAAGATTACTTAGATGAGAGAAAAACAAATACATAAAATAACTTGAATCTTGTGCGATTAATCAAGTACTTCTTTATCAACATTATTACGCCATGCGCTTGTAGTACTAGTACATGCAAGGACGTGCATATTGGTCGTATTTTAAAGGAAACAACTAAAATACATTGTACTAGGGATAGATCAATGCATGATGGGAAACACTAACCTGTGAATGGGGTCAATCAAAATGTTTCTATATGCACCAAAATTTGACATGGATAGAATTTTTTCATGCCTTGACGATATGGAATGGTTTACAGACTCAAATATTACTCACACACCCACTCTATATATCGACCAATCTTGTCCTCACTTCTTTTTAATTTTCTCAGTCGAATTTTAAAGGAAACAACTATTAAAAGACATTGTACTAGGCCTAGAGTACATGATGGGAAACAATGACCTATGAATGGGGCCAGCATTAAATTTTTTCAAATTTTTTTTGTATGCACCGATATTTGACATGGAGAGAGTGTTCACATGCCTTGACGATATTTCCAGAATCAAAGATCAGTCACACACCCACTCTTTATATTCATCGCCTGTGTCATTCAAAACCAACATCATGTCAATTAGGCCCATGATTTTTTTCGTGGCGAGAAGAAGACGATAGATGAGATTTCGTATTTAAATAATGATTTTGTAATAATATTCTTTATGGAGCAAAAGATTACTTAGATGAGAGAAAAAAACAAAGAAATAAAATAACTTGAAGCTTGTGTGATTAATCAAGTACTTCTTTATCAATGTTATTGTGTCATGCCCTTGTAGTACTAGTAGATGTGAGAATGTGCATATCGATTGTATTTTAAAGGAAACAACTAAAATACATTGTACTAGGGATAGATCAGTACATGATGGGAAACAATAAACTTTGAATGTGGCCAACATTAAAATCTTTCAAAATGTTTCTGTATGCACTGAAATTTGGCATGGATATATTGTTCGCATTCCTTGATGATATGGAAGGGTTTCCAGACTCAAATATTACTCAGACACCCACTCTATATATTAACCCATCTCGTCCTCATTTCGTTTTAATTTTCTCGATCGAATTTTAAAGGAAACAACTATTAAAGACATTGTACTAGGGCTAGAGTACATGATGGGCAACAATGACTTATGAATGATGCCAACGTTGACATTTTTTCAAAATGTTTCTGTATGCACCAAAATTTGACATGGATAGATTGTTCACATGCCTTAACGATATGGGAGGGTTTATAAACTCAAAGATCATTCACACACCAACTCTTTATATTCATCATCTATGTCTTTCAAAACCAACATCATGCTAATTAGGCCCAGGATTTTGGTCATTGCGAGAAGAAGGCAATAGATGAGATTTCATGTTTAAATAATGATTTCGTACTAATATTCTTTATGGAGCAAAAGAGTACTTATATGAGATAAAAAAACAAAGACATAAAATAAATTGAAGCTTGTGTGATTAATCAAGTACTTCTTTATAAATGTTGTTGTGCCATGCTCTTGCAGTACTAGTAGATGTGGGGATGTGCATATCGGTCGTATTTTAAAGAAAATAGTTAAAAGACATTGTAGTAGGGATAGATTAGTACATGATGGGAAACAATAACCTTTGAATGGGGCCAACATTGAAATTCTTTCAAAATGTTTCTGTATGCACTGAAATCAAACATGGATAGACTTTTCACATGCCTTGACGATATGGAAGAGTTTCTGGACTCAAATGTTAGTCACACGCCCACTCTATATATTGACCCATCTCGTCCTCATTTCGTTTTAATTTTCTCGATTGAATTTTAAAGTAAACAACTATTAAAAGACATTGTACTAGGGATAAAGTACATGATGGGGAACAATGACCTGTGAATGGGACCAACGTTGATTTTTTTTCAAAATGTTTCTGTATGCATCGAGATTTGACATGGATAGACTATTCACATGCCTTGACGATATGGGAGGGTTTCCAAAATCAAATATCAGTCACACACCCACTCTTTATATTCATCGTCTGTGTCGTTCAAAACCAACATCATGCCAATTAGGCCCATGATTTTGGTCGTGGCGAGAAGAAGGTGATAGATGAGATTTCATATTTAAATAATGATTTCATACTAATATTATTTATGGAGCAAAAGAGTACTTAGATGAGAAAAAAAACAAAGACGCAAAATAACTTGAAGTTTGTGCGATTAATCAAGTACTTCTTTACCAACGTTATTGCATCATGCCCTTGCAGTACTAGTAGATGTGGAGATGGTCATCTCAATCATATTTTAAAGGAAACCCCTAAAATACATGGTACTAGGGCTAGATCAGTACATGATGGGAAATAGTAACATGTGAATGGGGACAATGTTGAAATTATTTCAAAATGTTTATGTATGCACTAAAATTTGACATGGATAGATGGTTTGCATGCCTTGACGATATGGAAGGGTTTCCAGACTCAAATATTACTCACACACCCACTCTATATATTGAACCATCTCGTCCTCATTTCATTTTAATTTTCTTAGTCAAATTATAAAGGAAACAACCATTAAAAGACATTATATTAGGGCTAGAGTACATGATGGGAAACAACAACCTGTGAATGGGGCCAAATTGATTTTTTTTCAAAATGTTTCTGTATGCACTAATATTTGACATGGATAGGATGTTCACATGCCATGAAAATATGGGAGGGTTTCCAGACTCAAAGATCACTCACACACCCACTCTTTATATTCATCGTTTGTGTCATTCAAAACCAACATCATGCCAATTAGGCCCATGATTTTGGTTGTGGCAAGAAGAAGGTGATAGATGAGGTTTTGTATTTAAATAATGATTTCGTACTAATATTATTTATGGAGTGAAAGAGTACTTATATGAGAGAAAAAAACAAAGACATGAAATAACTTGAAGCTTGTGCAATTAATCAAGTACTTCTTTATCAACATTATTGTGGCATGCCCTTGCAGTACTAGCAGATGTGGGGACGTGCATCTCGGTTGTATTTTAAAGGAAACAACTAAAGCAAATTGTACTAGGGATAGATCAGTACATGATGGGAAACAGTAACATGTGAATGGTGCCAATGTTGAAATTCTTTCAAAATGTTTTTGTATGCACTAAAATTTGACATGGATAGACTGTTTTCATGCCTTGACGATATGGAAAGGTTTCCAAACTCAAATATTACTCACATACCCACTTTATATATTGACCCATCTTGTCCTTATTTCGTTTTGATTTTCTCGGTCGAATTTTAAAGGAAAAAACTATTAAAAGGCATTGTACTAGGGCTAGAGTACATGATGGGAAACATTGACCTGTGAATGGGTCCAACATTGAATTTTTTTCAAAAAAAAATTGTATGCAACGAAATTTGACATGGATAGACTGTTCACATGCCTTGACGATATGGGAGTGTTTCCAGACTCAAAGATCACTCACACACCCACTCTTTATATTCATCGTTTGTGTCGTTCAAAACCAACATCATTCCAATTAGGCTCATGATTTTGGTCATGGCGATAAGAAGGCGATAGATGAGATTTCGTATTTAAATAATGATTTCATAATAATATTCTTTAAGGAGAAAAAGAGTTCTTAGATGAGAGAAAATAAAAAACATAAAATAACTTGAAGCTTACGTGATTAATCAAGTAATTCTTTATCAACGTTGTTGTGCCATGCCCTTGCAATACTAGTAGATGTGGGGACATGCATCTCAGTCATATTTTAAAGGAAAATACTAAAATAAATTGTTCTAGGGCTAGATCATAACCTGATGGGAAACACTAACCTGTGAATCGGGCCAATGTTGAAATGTTTTCAAAATGTTTTTGTATTCATTTAAATTTGACATGGATAGATTGTTTGCATGCCTTGACGATATGGAAGGGTTTCCAGACTCAAATATTACTCACACACCCACTCTATATATCAACCCATCTCGTCCTAATTTAGTTTTAATTTTCTCGGTAGAATTTTAAAGGAAACAACTATTAAAAGACATTTTACTAGGGCTAGAGTACAGGATGGGCAACAATGACCTGTGAATGGGGCCAATGTTGAAATTTTTTAAAAATGTTTTTGTATGCACAAATATTTGGCATGATAGACAGTTCACATGCCTTAATGATATGGTAGGTTTTATAGACTCAAAGATCACTCACACACCCACTCTTTATATTCATCATCTGTGTTGCTCAAAACCAACATCCCACAAATTCCAAGACTTGTAAGAATGTCTTTATTGTATAACTAGAGTTCAACCTGCATGTTGAGGGGTCTGAAATCCCTTTGTCTTAATAGTAGGAACCAAACTAGTTTAAGAGGACCAATTAGACTCATAAGAATTTACTGAGTGGTATGGTTCTCAAGATCGTGACCAATTGGTATGTCTTTCTACAAAACCTTTCCTTAGGCTATGCAGTTTGTTTTTTGTTCTTTTCTAACATTTGTGGGAAAAAAAAGGTGGGGCTTAAACTAATGATAGAGTGAAGTCACGATATATTGGAGAAAGATGTGTTTTTGGATAACCTTTATACCTCAACATGTAGATGATGAGGATCGAGCCTACTTCAATCTAGTAGTAATACCATTGATTTGTATACATTCAACATCATCTAAGATGAAAGTTATAGAAATAAAATACATATGTAATAGAAAATGAGTGCAAGAAAAGTAATTTTCAATACTCTATTATCAACCACATATTAACACAATCAATTTCTATTCATCAATTAGAATAAAAGAACTATCGCAATATTACAAGATAACTTAAACAACAAATACAACAACTCTTACTCAATACAACAACAAATATTGAATTCGAAGATGGAGATAATCCCCCTCAGTCTAGTCACATTCATGCTTCAGGTGAAAGAAGTGTCTTTGGTTCTAAACATAACTTATAAATTAAAATAACTTGCACATAAATAATTCTCTTACAATATTCAAGAAAAAGTCTGTCTCTCCAAAACCATCGACCATTAATACAAGGTCTATTGTCTTATTTATAAAAATAACTAAACTAAAAATAGCTACTAAAGTTGTGTTAAGTGGAGAAAACAACACGTGGTGAACTTTATCTATCTTTTCTCTTTCATCTTCTTTAGATCATCTTGTCATCTTACTAAAGTGGATTGTTCCTCTCATATTCTGACCATTTGCAAAATATATCTTCACATGTATTTGCATAAGGGAACCTGTGTTGATCCATCAGAGAACAGAGGACCTCCTTTATCTCAATTGTTATTTATTTGTACTTTATTAGTTTGACACTCACACATTGTAAGACTACGAGAGATTTAATCGAAGGCTCCATGAACTTCTTCAATTGGCCTAAGATTATGCTGGAAACTTGCGAAATATTTGTTTCACATACCCGATTTTGCTCTGCATGTCTCTTGACTATATCATGTAAATCGGTGAAATTATCTAGTAGGCCAAACTCTGGCAAGTCAATACTTCTCATTTCTTGGTTGATTGTTTCCCAACTTTTCACACACTCCTCCCATCTTTCATGCATTTTTCTTTGAGGTTCCTGGACCATGTATACCCAGTGTCCAGTTGCCTTTCATATTCAGGTGATTTTTTTTTCCATCAACAATTAGATGTCATGTTCTTCAGTATCCCAGCCCTTATGCACTTCGTTGATGTAGTCGATCTATTCTAGGTCTTGATGTTCCTTCTCATACCACCGTTGCATGTCTTTGCAGGTTACTATCCCGATAAGGATATATTCTTGAAAATCATCTATTCGGGCAGTGAAGAGGTCCCTCTCCTTTTTTAATTGTGTATACATCTCTTGAAACACACTTTTCAAGAGTACCACCACCTGTGTTGAATTTTGGTAATATTCATCTTGATTTCGCAGGTGGTCCAACTCTTTCCTCATGGTAGCTACCTCCCTTTCATCCATTTTTTCCCTATCTAATGTGGCATTGGTTATGGCCATCCCTGATTCGATTAGATCAGTCATCCTAGTATTTTTTGTGTTGAATAACGTCTCTTCTATGGTTATGAACAGGGTACTAGCGAGCGTAAGCTTCCTTTTTCTGACTATTCTCTTCATCATGTCCTTCCTTTTCCTATCATAAGGACTAGCCTATATATCAATGACTTCGTCTACTAGTTTAGGAATCTGATGATCCCCCTAGGATAAAGTATTTCCTAGGCTTCCCACTGTATAGAGGTGTTCCGTGGTAGGTTCTCTATCTCTTCTAAGGGTGGGCACCTGACCTCCTTCTTCCTCAGTAGTGGTTTATGTGGTAATGTTGGTGTCAATGCTTGTTTTGTTCCATGATTTGGTCCACTCAGCTCCCTAGCAAGGGAGTTTCTTGTGCGTCCTAGTGACTCGGCCTTCTACTGGTCCTTGTCAGTTGATGAAGTCTTTGTCTTAGATGGAGAAGTGGGAAGAGGATAGGTATTGGATAAGAGTTTGGTCGTCGGGATACTGATTTTTTCCTGCCCCATTCCTTCTTCTTGTTCTCCTGCATCCATGTCATTCTTAGAGTTGTCATCATGAGGTTGTGTTTCCCCCAACCATTGTGTTTCTAGTTTCTTGAGAAATACAATTTTTAGAGTGGTCTTAGCTTCCAGGTCTCCTTATCAGGGATTTCGGGTTAAATAATCAGAGGTTGGATAATATGTCTCCCCTAGTACTTCCTCCTGTGTGATTAGCACCGGGTTTATGTGTGAAGCTTCTGAGCCTTCCTTGTCATCGTATATGGTGATTAAATCGTTGAGGACGATAGGCATACCCATCCTGCTTAATACCTTCACTTTCCTTCATTGAGAAGTAGTTTTCACCAGTGATCTTGCCTGAGCTAATATGGGGCTAGTTTTTTCTTGGGCGATAGTCTCTTCTGGTGGAATTGTTTTTGAGAAATTTAGTTCTACCTTCTGGTTGTTTGTATCAGCCAGGGTACTTCTCGAGGGTATTTTCAGTAACAATGTCCTTGTTTTCCATGATTTTTCTGCTTCCACTGCTCTGATTTCTTCTCTTGTCCTGATGGCTTCTTGAGTGGTGTGCTCTATTGTCTCAACTTGTTCATCCATGGTCGTTGCTTTAAACTTGGTCAAAATAGGGTTAGCCCTTCTTTGGAGCACATCCTCCCAATATTGGGCGCCCTCGGTGAAGATCTCATCTTCGAAACTGTCATGAGAATATGGACAATATGAGGATACCTACCCTGCATTCTGGGGTACCGATACTCAAGCTGACTCAATCCTTCTTGTTTTTCCTGCGTAGTATCTTTAACCATATAAAACCCAATATGAAATCCATAAGGGATGAATTAACTCTTCTTATTCTTCACCAAAGAAGTGTTATAGCCTTGTAGGATGGTTTTGTAACAAATCTCTCCTAATATCATACGGTCTGGGACATGAGCAGGGAGTAAGTGTGGTGCACCAGTAGCCCCGAACACTCTTATGTAAGTGCTTGTTTCTTCAAAATACCAGTGGCCAACTTTCGATATAATCTTTTTGGTTGTCATTGAAAGCCTCAAACATTCTTTTCTAAAGATAATGAAGTGTATTATATCTATAAACTTGTCACATATCATGGTGTAAAACCTTTTGTACCTATTCTTCCACAAAATGATGAAATAAATGTGCACATGTAACTCGACAACATGCCAGTTTAAATTCATATCTGTGAAAGCATTTCTCACATAGATCATGTCCAACAGGTAAGATTCCATGAAGAAGACTAATGTTTCTCCTTCTTTTGGTGTCTGGGCTTGTAAGATGTTGATACTCAATTGTTTTGAAATAATATCTCCCTAATGGAAATTGTTCCTGAATATCGCTACAGTATATGCTAAGGGCATCCATGCTTCTGATAACTTTGAGCAATCCTTTTCTCCATACAATCGGCATATCAAGGCCATTAAATACATATAGGGCTCTCTCAGGTTTACCATGTTGTACCAGCCACTGTTCCTATTTGTAAAAAATTTATCCTCTCTCCACCACAAGGCTAGTAACCGACTAGTGTCATGAAGCTCATAAAACCTAACCATAAAATTTGTATTCAGCCTCTCCTCTGGGTCTCAGAGTTTGTAATATTTTTTCACCTCCACTAGAACAAAAATACCAACACACTCACCCTCATCATTTTTGACCTTGCACTTCACCACATTTGCATGGTCAATTATCCATCCTATTGTTTTGATGCAGGGAAGAATTGGGGTCTAGCAAGCCACCTTGTGCAGAGACTGTCACTTGATATTCAAGAAAACTTTTTCATCTAGTACTATGACGTCCGGGTTGTTGTGAGGTGTAAATTCTGGGTAATATTCCTGAATTATTTTACTATAAAGATCACCCCAATGTGGGAGCATTACTTTAGATCTAGTGCCTGCCTCTGTGTCCCCGAACGCTAGAGGTTGGGTAAACTATTTTTTGGTTGAAGTCGGGATAACTAATTCCATTTTTGAAACAAAATCAAGCTCCCTTGTGGTCACCAGTGTCAACCCTTCATCGATCTCTAGTCCTTTCATTTTGGGTGTTCTTGGTGAGTGCCTAGTCATTGGTTTTCGTGGAAGCATTATGTTGCACAAAATGTTATAATGAGTTGCAAGACAACTTTGACAAGTGTTATTCTACGCAATCGTAATTGCAAACAACAAAGACATTGCTTACCTCTTCCTTGCAATAAATAACCTGAGATTACTAGTAATTGAAGTGATATAGTATGTTGTAGCCTCCTTGATTCTCTCTCTCACTCGTTCATCTGGTTGGGAGATCAATGGTTTGCAAATGAAATACCACACTTGGGAAAAACCTTATAAATTTAAACATACCTACCATGTCGCATCGAGTCTTAAATTCAGGAGTACAAATTTTCCCTATACAATCTAATGGGTGTTATATATGCACTAAAAACACACTAAAAACCCTCAATTAAATTGTCAAACCGGGGTAAGTAAAATTAGAGTTGTAGCACAATATATGTCGAAGGTAGAAGGGTTGGTAGTAGTATAGTTTAACTAAGGAAGTGGTTATCTAAGGGTTAATCTATTCAAGAAAATCTATCTTATGAGCAAACCCTACTAAGCAACTTGAAACTATGTAGCCTAAGTACTTTTGGATCAAGGGTCGATGGATAGTTCTAGAAAAAAAAGTGAAAGCCCTATTTAAAGAAAACTAGTTCATAACAATAAGCAAAAGAAATTATTAAGCATAACAATAAGCAAATAACAAACTACCCTAAATTATTTACCTACAATTAAGTTAAATAACAATTATTTAACTTGCCTACCTAAATTCAATAAGAAACTACCCTATGAAAGAAAGTAAATAAACAAGCAAGAAACTATTTTATTAAAGCAAGTAAACAAGTAAGCAAAACAACTAGCTAACCTTTTAAAGCAAGTAAACAACTAACTACTCTAAGATAACTTCTACTACAAGTAATCTAATTAAAACTTCTCATTGAACAACTATCTAACCTAAGAGGCAGTGAACTATATTCTTAATTCAAACTTCAAACTATTTCTAATTCATAAAAGGAAATCTATTTAATGAAAGCAAGAAGAACTAACAACTAAATTTTAATCTATGATAAACAAACTTCTTTTTAACCTATCAAAGGAAAAGACTATCTACCCTACAACATCAAAAAAACTACCTATGAAAGAAAGAAACTATATCTTTTGATCTATGAAAGCAAGAAACTATCTTTTAACCTATGACAACTCAAATATAGTGTTGGTGGTTGTGTGAATGTCTTCGATGTCTGATAATATATCGATGGCACTTGAAAACAGAGGATAATTAAAGTGGTATAAGCTCAACACTGATCTCAATATCAAAGTGAAAGGCATGGATTAAACAATCCAATGAGAATTTAGCCATTACGGAAACAATGTTAATTATCCTGCATGTTCACTTATTAACCATCAACAATATAACGAGATCATAATTGTACTTCTATACTATGTAAGAAAAATTCATACTCAAACTCAACCATTAACTAAGAATTGTAATTGCAATCTAATTCTAGGAAAGAAAATACATAAAGTGAAACTATGTTATATCTATCTTAGCAATTCAAACTGCAATAAGAAAAATGCTTAAGAACATAAATTAAAACATGACATTAAAAAGTAAACTACCAAATACATTAACCAACAACTAATTAAGCAAGATCTACATAAAAATGAAATAAGCAATCTATAATTAAAAACTGAAATTAATCATGTCCACCCATCAAATCCTTGTTAAAGAAAACTCAAATTAAAACTTTGTTCTACTCTGTTTTAAATTTAATTCTAAAATCATAAATAAAACATAATCTAATATATAATTGCACATAGGGTTAGTCTATCAATTTGAAAATTCATTCCTAACTACAATATCAATGCATACTAATACATGCCTTCATACTAACCTGCAAAAGAGAGTTAAGACAATTAAACTACAACAACAAATCAATTAACAAAATAATAATGCATGTACAGGAAATAAAACGAGAAATCTAAACTATAAAATTCATAAACAACTTAAAGAACAATTACTAGATTGATGGTGGGTGCCCCAGCAATTCGTGGTCACTTCATAAAAGCACGCCATGAACTTAGCAATTTGATTTCACCATGAAAACTCAAAAACGCAGTTTTTATATAATCTGGCAATGAAAAATGGAAAAACAGAGTAAAATGATGTTTTTCTCTATCACACTGATACTTTGACTTCTTAACTTCTATCTGACCACTATGGTGGTATTTATAATATTTACAGACGAAGTGGTCAACCACAAGAGGGTCAAACCACTTCTAAAATTGGCAAATTACATGAATGGTGCCCTAACTGCCGAAATAGAGTGAGACAATAATGGCCCTGCTTAACAACTTAAAATGAGTTTTCAAGGGTTCAATAGCTGGAGGGGGCAAGCCTCCAATACCATAGCCACCAAATCACACATTGTTTTTGTGCAAGACTCAGTGCTGGACTGAGTACGAGATCGAGTACTGGAAGGAGTGCTAGACTAAGTATCGGAAGCAGAAACATGATGCGTTTTTTCCCTGTAACACCAAAAAACGTGAATTAGATCCTTAGAAACATAAAAATATGATGAATTATACTCAATGTCAACATTAAACATGAATCATACATACTTGGTGTAGATCATACCATTTTAGCACAAAATTCTTCAAAAAGCTTCTCCAAAACATGAAAAACACATATGTACATTCGGAAAAAGTGTCTAATAACTGTCATAAAATTGATCATATCTCGGGCCCAACATTACCCCCACACTTACGATTTTGTAGGTCCCACTGCAAACAAAAATAAATTACCCCTCGTGACTAGGCTTGTTGGGGAGGATCAACTTTGGAAGCCTCTCTTTCTTGTTGTGAATACTTTGCCTTGTGCCTCTTGTGTTTCTTCAGTTGTGGTCTGAGGCTACGGTTGGATTTGGTCATCTCATCAACCAACTGTTGAAGGGAGTTAACCTTTTCTTGGAGGACTACATTATCATGATGAAGGTGTGTGTCTATCATATTCCTTTCTTCCAACTGTTGGAGAAGATGATGGTTTTCTTTTTGTAACTTCTCAATGGTTGGGGAAGAATCGATGATCTCTGAGGAAGGCTTAGATCCTTTGAGGGATGTGGAAAATCTATCAGTTTTAGTATCTAGAGTAGGCATGGGTGAAGTAGGAGTGATGGGGGATTGGTAAGGAGAGGTAGGTTTTGATTTTGTCTTTCTTAGTGGCTCTAATCCATCTGTAGAAACTTCCCTAAGTCTCATGTGAGGGCTCTCAAGGTCGGAGGACACTTGGATAGGATCTGAAGTAAGCAGGGGTTTTGCATAAGGTTTTGTTCTTGTGCTCCTGGTACTCTTTTTAAAGGGTCCTTTACAAAATCGATTGGCTCCCCTCCTATTTATGGGAATGATGGGAAAGTCTTGTTGGATTAATTCTTGGATATTTGTAGGTGTAGGATCAAGAGAGATTGAAAGCATTAGGGGGTTAACAATAGGCTTCTTTTGGTATTTTCTCTTGGCCTTTTTACCCGATGAGAAAGCAGGGATATCAACAAGCTTTTTGTACTTTTTTGGCAAAGAGAGGGCTTGTGCAAGGGGGTTTGGAGTTCTTGGAGAGCGAGGCTTGGATGGAGAGATAGTTCTTAGGCTATGTGGTTTTTTATCTGTCTTAATTGTCAAGTGAGGGTTTGCAAATTGATAGATAAATGCATCCCAAGTTTTCCCTATTTCTTTAGTTTATCTAGAACAAGGAGTTTGATCAAGCCATGGTGAAAGAGATTGTTCTAGGGGTTAGTCACATTCTTCCTCACTTGAGAGGACATCTTCTCCAAGATTTTTAGAAAATAGAAGGGGAAGTTCAAACGTTTGTTGAACTAAAAATGAGCCAGCAATCTGAAATGACAAGATTTGAAAGTGGAGTATCTACCTTCGAATGTAATCAACCTTGTGATGACGATGAGGGGGTTGATCAATTCCACCTTTATCCACTCCCTAGAATATCCTTTTTCTCCTGAAATGTTCTCGAATTTGGGCTTAAAAACCATGTTATAACTTGAGTGTGACAGTTGGTGGTTTTTGAACCATCTATCTCCCATTCTTGGGAGCTTCATGGCTGCAGCAATGGAATCTTCTAAGACTTCAAAGGAAAGAGACCCCACGCGTGTTGTCTTCCCATTGAAACTGACAACAAATTGCATAGAGAGGCTATCATCATGGCCCTGCAAGTTAGACAAAAATGGCCCCCAGCCTGCCCGCAAAAACACTTCTCTGCATTATGAAAATTCAGGAATGGCAAAAAGATCTTCATATGAAGAGGGTTCGTAACTCCTAGGCATTGTGGCAGAGGAAAAATTCACCAGGAAAGGGCATGATCGATCCAAGAGATGGCATGAATTGGGCACTGGCCAAACGCGATTTGAATAGGTGAAGAAATGGTAGAGGTTGGGCATGATTTCTTAACACAGGGTAGAGAAAATGGCAAGGGCGAATTGAGATAATGGTTGCCCAGCCCGATTTTGAATGTGCCTATAGTGGAGTGGGTTGCACACATGTGCACACGAGCTTCCATGTGTGGGAAATTTTGAATTTGGAGGCTCGGTTTTGGGGGCAATGTAATGATGCATAGTTAGATCAATGTCCAAGTCTTTTGACTTGGAAATTTGATCATGAACATATAAAGCATCTTCAATCAATTTCCTGCAACCAATTCAATTTAATGTAATTGATTTCTAGTTACCTGGAATCTAGGATAGTTACTGGTGGGTAATTCATATGGTACTTCATTTGGAACCTCATACGACATTTCATATGGCACCTCATACAGTACTTCATATGGTACCTCTGTGTTAAGTACATTTGCACCTATTATAATGGATAGCCTGCACATTTGAAGTGTTTTTGACAATCACAGTGGTAAATGAGCAGAGGCATAATGTTCCCTTGTGGATTTTTCCATCATGCTCACTCAATTATTTTTCATATGACATATAATTTCAAACCTACAATGAGCAAGTTATAGAAAGCATAAAACATGTATTGTCAAACCTACAATGTATAGCTTGTAATGAAAGATAAACCAATAAAGAGTGGTTTGTTAAGTATATGTTCAGTAATTTATAGCACACAAGAGTTTAGCACTTCAAAAATAAAATGACTATTAATGTAATAACTTGTAACATGGAAATAATACAAAAACTCTTTCAAAGATCTATTTCTCTAGGCAATGATCATTTGTCATCTCATGAACCCCTCCCCCACACCTAAGTATTGTGACACCTCATAATCAAAAGTATAGGAAACCAGTCAGTATCTCCCAATAGCCGAAGATTTATAGTATGTCAAGTGTAAAGATAAATTTCACATATTGGTCTGACAAGACAGTTAGAATATGGCCCCACCTATAGGATAAGAGATCCTATACATAGATAAGAAGAGATAGGCAAGAGAGTTTCAATATAGTCTTAGAGTTATTTCCCAATGGAAAGTTTATGGAGTTCATTAACCTTAGCTTAACCACACATACTTTATGTCAACTTTTTCTGCAAGTAATGTCGTACATCAGGACAAGTTTAAATTTATTATGTATTTTTTTGTCAGATTACCATCCTCACTAGGTAGAATGCCCGGCTGCCAGCAATCATGTTCGGTACTCCGGCGGGTTTACCTAGTCATACCACAGGTCGATACCCACTGTCAATAGACCTGTTCAGTATCCCAATGGGTTAGCCTCTTACACCCTCAAAGACTGGCCCTCCATATTTTAAGATTTTAGTATAAGATTTCTTTATGCAAGAAGATGGGGGGCCAACTCTGAAAACAAATTTTCTTTCTTTTTTCAATTGGGATGGTATTTATGTTAGAGGATGACTTTTTTTTATATTACTTAGTGATTTTCCTGATGTAATGGGTACTTAAGAGGACGTGGCCTATCTAAAGACATGATATAATCAATATATTTAGTGTGTAGTGGATGGTACCATTGAGAAAGAACAAAAAGGTATCTCTAGGCTCAACTCACTTTCTTATTTTGTAGTTATTGTGATGTTTCTATGACTAACCGCTAATTAGACCTCCTTGTTACTCTTTGATAAAGACACTTGACTCACCTACTCAAGTTTCTTGGAAAAAACTTTATGAGAGACCTCTAGGCTTGATAGTTCTGGTATCACTTATGTATACAGTGGTGAAGAGTTTCAAGAGAAATTGTTTTAGAATGCCTAAAAAATAAGAACTTCTGCAAAAATATGTCTAATTACAGTAAGTCAATATTCACTTGATGCTTTAGCAGACAAAAGATTCAAGTGTAACAATGTTTTGAAGAAAGATCCTTGAAACTGTGTATTCCTGGTGAAATAAATACTTACAGAAATATCTAGAATTGCCTTATTAACAAAATTCAAAACTATTTACATAAATATAGTAGGAAATTAAGAAACAATTTCAAGAACAAGGGGGGACTTCCCCATCTACTAAGGCCAATGCTTTTTCAGTTGACATGACCTGTAGAAAATCCTCTTTGGAAATGGACTTATGATAAAATTTTAGTCGGTGTCCATTTACTACAAAGGAGACTTGTCCATCATCAATTGTTTTAATTTTTACAGCTCCATAGTCATATACAGTGTCTACCTCATAAGGGCCCAACCACCGGGTGGTGATTTTGACTTTCAAGGTTTTGAATCAGGAATCAAGCAATAGAGCCCAATCACCAGGTTGGAAGTGCTTCTTCTTAATAAACTTGTCATGCAACTTGCTCCTCTGGTTTTGGACTAATATCGTCCGTTGGATGGCATCTTACCTAATTTCATCCAACTCATTCAATTGTAGGGATCATTGTTTCTAAGTTCAATCCTAATTCTCCTGCAATACAGAAGGTCCTTACTTGGAATTATATTGGTATAAGTACTTGTTTCCCGTACACTAGCTCATAAGGGGTATGCCCAGTGGTATTTCTCCAGGTGGTTTGGTATGCCCATAAAGCCTCTGGGAGCCTATAAGCCCAATCCTGGTGATGTAATTGAACAGTCTTGTTCAATATGGATTCCAGAACTTTTTTTGTGGATTCTACCTGACCATTGGCTTGCGGGTGGTATGGAGAATATTTATGGTGTTTAATCCCATATTTCTCTGTTAGCTCTCTCATCGGCTTCGAAGTGAATTGAGTGCCTTGTTCGGTAACAATTTCACGAGGGACACCAAAGTTGGTAAATATGTCTTCATGGATAAATTCGACAACAGACTTCTTTGTAGCCCTGAATAGGGATTTTGCCTCTACCCATTTGGTGACATAGTCCGTACAAACCAAAATATATTTCTTCCTACAAGACATGGGTGAAATTGGTCCTACAAAGTTGAAGGCCCATTTTTCGAAGGGTTCTGTCATAACTTGGGCATGCAAATGAATTTCATCAGCTGACGTAGGTCTTCCTATCCTTTGGCAACTATCACAACTTCTCACATACTTGGAAACATCTTTGAAAATGCTATGCCAATAGTAACCCGAATGTAACGCCTTATATGTTGTACGTTTGAAAGAAAAATGGCCACCACATGGTCCATCATGACAACTTCGTAGTATTTTAGGTACCTCATCTTGTTAGGGTCCTAACCCACACATAGGTAGAACAATATATTCAGATATAATAAAGGTAAATATTAATAAGGCCTTTCAATAAAATAGAAGAAGTCGAATGTAAAAAGACCTAATAGAAGCTTCCGCTTCTAGAAGGATATTCGTCTAGATGCTTCTTTTGATAGACATATTGAGTATAAACAGGAGTCGGGGGTATGAGAACCCTAGATTGGATATTATTTTAATAGAGCTTTGCTCAACTGGAGGTTTCCCTCTCAAAGAGGCCCATGAACATTGCTTTTAGAATCAAAGTGTTATTTATGTTGTTACTCTTATATCATTTCATTGCTATTGTGGTGATTGTACTGTTTATATTGTTTTTATTCTACCATTTCTATCATTTTATTTATGTTCTGCATACTTTTTATATCTGGTATATTACAAGTGGTATCAGAGCACATTCCTAGGCAGAAAGTGTGGGTTAAATTTTTTTCAGGGTAGAGATGTATTATGGCGTCTTTAAGCCACATAGATCTATCGTCACGCGCATAAACCCACGGTTGAGGGATTCATACACACAAGAAATACAAGTGGTAATTAAGCACACACCTGTTGGCCACCCTTGTAACCCCTGTTGGTACCCCTTCGAGTGGTAGTGCATCAGACAACACATCTATACAAATCGGCCTATATTACCGGAAGCCTTCTTTAGATAAACCGATCGATTGCCTGACTTCTATATTGCCACTGAGAACAACACTCGAGAAGATACTCTTTAGTACTTGGGTAGTCGGGTAGTATAGCTAAGGGTACGGTCTATCCTCCTTAGTTAGTGCCCTGAGATATTGGACCGATTACTACTGTTGGACCCCACACGTATATCAAAGAGCTATAGCATAGGGAAAACCCTTCTCTGTAGAACCCTTGAATACCTAGCCCTTGGGGACAGAAACATTAACAAATTAAAACAGACAATATCTCTTACCACGCAACTATGTTTGGGTTGCCAAATAACTACACATTTCTTCGTGGTTAAGAATTTGGGCATTTCATTACTATAGTATTCTTACAACCGGAGTATAACTCCACAGGTGTAAACAAAAAAAAAAAAAGTTTGGAAAATTTTGCACCATTATTTGAGACCTATTCCATTGGATTCATCTCTTCGCCCTTATCACATTCATAGATATAATTTTTCAACAAAATTTTTGACCCCACCCACCCCATTTCAGTTTCCTCATCATCATGGCCCATACCTATAGCCAAGACCTGGAATCTCTCTTCAATACCTTGCAATCTAACTTCACCGAGACCCAACAAGAAGTCAAACAACTTAGTGCCAATGTTGTCACCCTCAATACATCCATGCAGTCCTTAGTGGAGGAAATCAAACAAGACCTGACTACCCAGCTTGAATCTGTCATTTTGATTCTCTGCACCAAGATGCATATCCCTACAGATAACCCTTTATCTGACCCACCTTCATATACTAAATCTGAACATTCCTCTAACTTTCAGCACCATCACTTTCAACGTGACCTACGCCTTCCATGGGTGGATGTGGCCAAATTTAATGGCTCGGATCCCACTGATTGGATAACCCAAATGGAAAATTATTTTTCTTTATACAACATTACATATGACTTGGCCAAACTCCGATATGTTGTTCTCCATCTAGATCAATAACATTGGCAATGGTGTCAATGGAGAAAAACTTCCCTCCAAGGGTATATTTCTTGGACACAATTTGTGGAAAATATTTATGAATGCTTTGACACTGACACCAACCATTTGGGTCATTTGACAAAGTTGAAACAATCAGGAACAATGGAACACTTTATAACTTCTTTTGAGCACCTGGCTTTTCGGACAGAGGGCATGTCTAATGCCTTTTTCCGAGAGTGTTTTATCAGTGGTCTCAAGGATGAGATTCAGGCCCATGTCCTCATGGATCGGCCTTGGAGTTGGGTGGAGGTTACTAAAAGAGATAAATAATCACAACAGGTTGTATCTTCTCAAAACTAGAAACCCTCCTTTATCCCTCGCACTAAACCAGTAAATCCCACTACTCCCTCTGCTCCACTAAAGATCCAAAAATTGACCAGGGCTGAAATGGATGAACGCAAACTCAAATGCCTTTGTTATAATTGTGATGACAAATATTTCCTGGGCCACAAGTGTAAGGAACAAAATATTTTTATGGCCATCTCAGAGGATATTTCGAAAGAGGATGTTGAAAATCCCCTTGTGTCTGAGTCACCTGAAACCACTGACATAACCCCTCCCTCAGATCCTCCCGAAGTAGAACCGATCATTTCCCTAAATGCTATTACTAGCTTCTTTGTTCCCCAAACCCTCAAGCTCATTGGTTACATCAAGCATAGGAAGGTCATCATTCTGGTTGATAGTGGAAGCACCCATAATTTTATTCATCGCTGCATTACCCAAGAAACTCATTGCTACATCCATCCCGTCAATAATTTCCAAATCATGATTTCCAATGGTGGATCCATGAAATGTGGAGGGCGTTGTGAAAATGTGCACCTCCAAATTGGTGACTACCACATCAAATCTCATATGTTTTCTATCGACATGGGCGATTGTGACATTGTGTTGGGTGCAGACTGGCTAAGGACTTTGGGTCCCATTCTCATGGATTTTAAGGAATTAACCATGGAATTCGACTAGGAGGGCCAACAATATAAGTTCCAAGGAATCACCATCGGTTCAAATGAGATCATTAGTTCCCATCGCATGGAAAATCTGCTCAAAAAAGGTCATTCTCGTGTTATTTCCCAACTCCATTCCATACAAGAAACAGAGACACCCTCGGTGCCACAAGACCTCCAATCCATCCTTTCTAAACATCAAGTGGTATTTTCCACTCCCTAGGGACTCCCTCCTTCCCGTGGTGCTCATGATCATTCCATTCCCCTTGTACCAGGAAGCCTTCCTCCCATTATTCGTCTGTATCATCACCCCTTTTCCCAAAAAAATGAAATTGAGAAAATGGTCCAGGAACTCGTTAACGTGGGTGTTATATACCCTAGTATGAGCCCCTATTCTTCTCCTATGGTCATGGTCCTAAAGAAATAAGGTTCTTTTCAAATGTGTCCTGACTTCCATGCCCTCAACAAACTTACCATTAAAGACAAATTTCCCATCCCCGTCATTGATGACCTCTTGGATGAATTGAGTGGTGCCCAATTCTTTACTAAACTTGATCTTCGTTTTGGCTATCACCAAATACGTATGAAAGAGGTAGACATTCCCAAGACTGCCTTTAGAACTCATGAGGGCCACTATGAGTTTTTGGTCATGCCCTTTGTCTTTTGTAATGCCCCCTCCACCTTCCAAAGCCTCATGAATCATGTCTTCTATCCTTTTCTGTGTCATTTTTTCTTATTTTTCTTTGATGATATCCTCATCTATAGCAAAACCTAGATAGGCCATCTTGCCCATGTGGATTGAGTTCTCCATATACTCTCTCAGTGCCAATGTTTCCTGAAAAAATCTAAATGTGCTTTTGGCACCTCAGAATTCGAGTACTTAGGTCATCTGGTTGGCAAGGAAGGCGTTAGGGTGGATCCTAAAAAAATTGAATCTATGAAAGACTGGCCTCACCCAAAGACTCTCAAAAGCTTGCGTGGATGTCTGGGCTTAACAGGTTATTATCGCAACTTTGTTAAGAATTATGGAAATATTTCAGCACCTCTCACTGCACTCTTAAAAAAGAACTCTTTCACTTGGACTCTAGCCGCAGCTCAAGATTTTCAAACCTTGAAGACAGCCATGTGCACCACTCCAGTCCTGGCCCTTCCTGATTTCACAAAGACCTTTGTCTTGGAATGTGTTAGGGTCCTAACCCGCACATAGGTAGAACAATATATTCAGATGTAATAAAGGTCAATATTAATAAGGCCTTGCAATAAAATATAATAAGTCGAATATAAGAAGACATAATAGAATCTTTTGCTTCTAGAAGGATCTTCCTCTAGATGCTTCTTTTGATAAACATATTTAGTATAAATAGGAGTCGAGGGTATGAGAACCCTAGCTTGGATATTATTGTAATAAAGCTCTGCTTGACTGGAGGTTTCCCCCTCGAAGAGGCCTGTGAATATTGCTCTCAGAATCAAAGTGTTATTTATGTTGTTATTCTTATATCATTTCAGTGTTATTGTGGTGATTATTCTAGTTATATTGTTGTTATTCTGCCATTTCTAGCATTTTATTTATGTCCTACATACTTTTATATCTGGTATATTACAAGTGGTATCAAAGCACTTTCCTTGGCAGAAAATGTAGGTTAAAAAAATTTCAAGGTAGAGATGTATTACAACGTCTTTAAGCCACAGATATATGTTGTTATGCACATAAACCCACGGTTGATGGATTCATACAAGTAGGAAATACAAGTGGTTTTAAGCACACATCTTTTGGTCACCCTTGTAACCCCTGTTGGTACACCTTTGAGTGGTAGTGCATCAGACAAAACCTATGCATGGATCAACCTATATTTCCTGAAGCCCTCTTTAGATAAACTGATCGGCTTCCTGACTGTTATAGTGCCACAGAGAATAGCACTCGAGAAGATACTCTCTAGTACTTAGGTAGTCGGGTAGTACAACTAAGGGTACGGTCTATTCTCCTTAGTTAGTGCCCTGAGATATTGGGCCGAGTACTACTGTTGGACCCTGCACGTATATCAGAGAGATATAGCACAGGGAAAAACCTTGTCTGTAGAACCCTTGAATACCTAACCCTTGGGGACAGAAACATAAACAAATTAAAATAGACAAGATCTATTTCCGCACAACTTTGTTTGGGTTTCCAAGTAAATACACATTTCTTTATGGTTAAGCATTTGGGCATTTCCTCTCTGCAATATTATTCAGACTGGAGTATAACTCCGCAGGTGTAAAAAAAAGTCTGGAAATTTTTTCACCATTATTTGAGACCTATTCCATTGGATTCATCTCTTTTCCCTTATCACATTCATCCATATCATTTTTCGGCAAATTGTTTTACCCCGCCTACCCCTTTTTCAATTCCCCCATCCTCATGGCCCATACCCATAGCCAAGACTTGTAAGCTCACTTCAACACCTTGCAATATGGTCTCATCGAGACCCAACAAGAAGTGAAACAACTTAGTGCTAATGTTGTCGCCATCAATACAACCATGCAATCCTCAATGGAGGAAATCAAACAAGACCTCACCACCCAGCTTGAATCTGTCTTTTCAGCACTCTACACCAAACTGCATATCCCTACAGATAACCCTTCCTCTTCCTCACCTCCACATACTAAAGGTGACCATTCCTCTCATTCCCATTAATTTCAGAACCATCACTTTCAACGTGACCTACACCTTCCACAGGTGGATGTGACCAAATTTGATGGCTCGGATCCCACTGGTTGGGTAACCCAAATGGAACATTATTTCTCTTTATATGGCATTACAGATGACTTGGCCAAACTTCGGTATGGTGTTCTCCATATAGATCAAGAACGTTGGCAATGGTGGCAATGGAGAAAAACTTCTTGTCAAGGGTATATTGCTTGGACACACTTTGTGGTAGATCTTTATGAATGCTTTGACACTGACACCAACCATTTGGGTTGTTTGACAAAGTTGAAACAATCACGAATAGTGGAAGACTTTATAGCTTCCTTTGAGCACTTGTCTTTTTGAAAAGAGGGCATGTCTGATTCCCTTTTCCAAGAATGTTTTATTAGTGGCCTCAAGGATGAGATTCAGGCCCATGTCCTCATGGCTTGGCCTCAGATTTGGGTGGAGGCTACTAAAATAACTAAAGAAGCACAACAAGTTGTATCTTCTCAGAACTAGAAACCCTCCTTTATCCCTCACCGTAAACTAGTAAATCCCACTACTCCCTCTGCTCCACTAAAGATCCAAAAATTTACCATGGATGAACACCAACTCAAAGGCCTTTGTTATAATTGTGATGACAAATGTTTCCCAAGCCACAAGTGTAAGGAACAAAATTTGTTTATGGACATCTCCGAGGATATTTCAGAAGAGGATATTGAAACTCCCCTTGTGTCTGAGTCACCTGAAACCCCTGACATAACCCCTCCCTTAGACCCTCCTGAAGTAGAACCGATCATTTCCCTCAATGTTGTCACTGGCTTCTCCACTCCCCAAACCCTCATGCTAATCGGTTACATCAAGCATCAGAAGGTCATCATTCTGGTTGATAGTGGAAGCACCCATAATTTTATTCATCATCGCATTGCCCAAGAAACTCATTGCTACATCCATATCGTCAATAATTTTCAAATCATGATTTCCAATGGTGGCTCCATGAAATATGGAGGGCATTGTGAAAATGTGTGCTCTAAATTGGTGAATACCACCTAAAATATCATATGTTTTCTATAAACATTGGAGGGTGTGACATTATGTTGGGTGCAGACTGGCTAATGACTTTGGGTCCCATTCTCATGGATTTTAAGTAATTAACCATGCAATTTGACCAAGAGGGCCACCAATATAAGTTCCAAGGAATCACTGTCAGTTCACCTGAGATCATTAGTTCCCATCACATGGAAAAGCTGCTCAAAAAGGGTGATTATGGAGTTATTGCTCAACTCCATTCCATCCAAGAAACATAAACACCCTCGGTGCCACAAGACCTCCAAGCCATCCTTTCTAAACATCAAGTGGTCTTTTCCACTCCCCAGGGACTCCCCCCTTCATGTGGTATTCATGATCATTCCATTCCCCTCATACTTGGAATCCTTCCTCCCAATATCCATCTGTATCGTCACCCCTTTTCCCAAAAAAATGAAATTGAGAAAATGGTCTAGGAACTCCTTAATGTAGGCATTATCCGCCCTAGTACAAGCCCCTACTCTTCTCCTGTGGTCATGGTCATGAAGAAATAAGGTTCTTCACGAATGTGTCCTAACTTTCGTGCCCTCAAAAAACTTACCATTAAAGACAAATTTCCCATTCCTGTCATTGATTAACTCTTGGATGAACTGAGTGGTGCCCAATTCTTTACTAAAATTGATCTTTGTTCGGGCTACCACTAGATACATATGAAAGAGGTAGACATTCCCAAGACTGCCTTTAGAACTCATGAGGGCCACTATCAATTTTTGGTCATGCTCTTTGGCTTGTGTAATGCCCCCTCCACCTTCCAAATCCTCATGAAACATGTCTTTCGTCCTTTTCTTCATCATTTTGCCTTAGTTTTCTTTGATGATATCCTCATCTATAGCAAGACCTGGACAGAACATATTTCTCATGTGGATCGAGTTCTCCATCTACTCTCTCAGAACCAACTTTTCCTGAAATAGTCTAAATGTGATTTTGGTGCCTCAAAAGTATAGTTCTTGGGTCATCTGGTTAGCAAGGACGACGTCAGGGTGGATCCTAAAAATATTAAAGCTATGCAAGACTGGCCTCACCCAAAGACTCTCAAAATCTTGCGTGGATTTTTTGGCTTAACAGGTTATTATCGCAAGTTTGTTAAGAATTATGGAAAGATTGCAATGCCTCTCACTGCTCTCTTAAAAAAGAACTCTTTCACTTCGACTCCAGCTGCTGCTCAAGCTTTTCAAACCTTGAAGATGGCCATGTGCACCACTCTAGTCTTGGCCCTTCCTGATTTCACAAAGACCTTTGTCTTGGAATGTGATGCTTCAAGGAAAGGATTTGATGTTTTCCTTATGCAAGAGGTTTGGCCTTTGGCCTTTACTAGAAAGAAACTATCTGAAAGAAATCTGGGAAAATCTATCTATGAAAAGGAAATGTTGGATTCGAAATATATTTGAGGTGTTTTTCCTCAGAAAATAAAAAATAGTGTGCTCAATGGTTACCCCTAGCTGAATGGTGGTACAACACTTCATACCATACAGCTACACGCATTACTGCTTTTGAAGCGGTATATGGACAGAAGCCACCTTCAGTTCTCTCATACTTACCTGGTGTCTTGAAGGTCCAGGAAGTTGACCAAACACTTACAGTTTGAGAGGCTATTATCTATACCCTCAAAGAGAATTTGGTCATGGCACAGAATCGCATGAAGCACAAGAAGATCAAGTTCACTCTGAACGTCAATTTGAAGAAGGGGATCAGACGTTTCTTTGCCCGCAATCTTACATGCAGAATTCCTTCAAGGTCGAGCATTGTTAGAAGATAGCACACAAATTTTATGGTCCTTATACAGTTCTCAAGCGTGTTGGATAGGTGGCCTATCAGTTATCGTTTTCCAGTCATTCAAAGCTACAACATTTTTTTCATGTTTCCTGCTTAAAGAAGGTGATCGGAACTAAGTGCCAAATTCAAACCAACCTTCCTGAGTTAGCCGAAGAAGGATCCATTTGGATACAACCACAAGTAGTTTTGGACCAACCTGAGTGTCGCCTGCATCAGAGAACTATCAAGGAATTGTTAATCCAGTGGAAAGATACAACTCCAGCAGATGCCACTTGGGAACCAACTACCATTCTACAACAATTTCCACATCTCAAGCCTTGAGGACAAGGTTGTTTTTAAGGGGGAGGTCATGTTAGGGTCCTAACCTGCACATAGGTAGAGAAATATATTTTGATGTAATAAAGGTCAATATTAATAAGGCCTTGCAATAAAATAGAATAAGTCGAATGTAAGAAGACCTAATAGAAGCTTCCACTTCTAGAAGGATCTTCCTCTATATGCTTCTTTTGATAGACATATTTAGTATAAATAGGAGTCAAGGGTATGAAAACCCTAGCTTGGAGATTATTGTAATAAAGCTCTGCTCGACTGGAGGTTTCCCCCTCGAAGAGGCCCGTGAACATTTCTCTCAGAATCAAAGTGCTATTTATGTTATTATTCTTATATCATTTCAATGTTATTGTGGTGATTATTCTGGTTATATTGTTGTTATTCTGCCATTTATAGCATTTTATTTATGTTTTGCATACTTTTTATATCTAGTATATTACAGAATGTGATGCTTCAAGGAAAGGAATTGGTGTTGTCCTTATGCAAGAGGGTCAGCCTTTGGCCTTTACCAACACACAACTGTCTGAAATAAATCTAGGCAAATCAATATATGAAAAGGAAATGTTGGTTATTTTGCATTTCATTGATCTGTGGCGCCCTTATCTATTTGAGCAACACTTCCAAATTAAGACAGACCATCAAAGCCTAAAGTATTTTTTGGAACAATGCATTTCCTCCCCAGAGTAACAAAAATGGGTGACCAAGCTCTTTGGATATGAATATGAGATCATTTACAAAAAAGGAAAAGACAATTTGTTTGCAGATGCACTTTCCCGAAAGTATGAAGATGACTGATCCCTTTTTTCTCTTTCCTTCATTGTACCAAATTGGCTCCAAGCCATCTTCCAGGAATGGCTATACAATCCCAAAAGTTCACAACTGATCCAACAATTACAGTCCAATGCTCCAGCTTCCCCAGGGTACTCTTGGCTCCATGATGAGCTTCGATACAAAGGTTGTTTGTATTTAAGAAAAAAATACAAACTTAAATCCATGGTACTTTCTAAGCTTCATGATACACCCACAGTTAGGCACTTCAAGTTTACCAAAACCTATGACAATTTCAAATGCTCTTTTTTCTTGGATGGCATGAAACAAGACATTCGTAATTTTGTAGTTGAATGTGATGTGTGTCAATGCAACAAGGGTGAAATAGTCAAATCTCCAAGCACACTACAACCGCTTTTGATTCCACCTACTATTTGGAGGGATATCTCTATGGATTTTATCATAGGCTTACCCAAATCAAGAAATAAATTAGTCATCATGGTGGTTGTTGATCACCTTTCCAAGTATTCTCATTTCTGTTCTCTTCAACACCCATTTACAGCATCCACGATGGCTCAACTTTTCATGGATTAGGTCTTCAAGCTTCATGGCATGCCACATTCTATTGTTTCTAATCGTGACCCAACTTTCACCAACAATTTTTGGCAAGAAATTTTCAAGCTACGAGGCACCCAATTGCATCTCAGCACAACTTATCATCCCCATACTGATGGTCAAACAAAATTTGTCAATAAATGTTTGGAAACATATTTGAGTTTTTTTGCCTTGGAAAAGAAAAATCAGTGGAATCAATGGTTACCCCTAGTTGAATGGTGGTACAACACTTCATACCACATAGCTACACACATGACTCCTTTTGAAGTGGTATATGGGCAAAAGCCACCTTCAGTTCTCTCATACTTACCTGGTGTCTCGAAGGTCCATGCGATTGACCAAACGCTTACAGTTTGAGAGGATATTCTTCATACCCTCAAAGAGAATTTGGTCATGGAACAAAATCACATGAAGCAACAAGCATATCAAGGTCACTCTGAACATCAATTTGCAGAAGGGGATCAGGTGTTTCTTTGACTGCACCCTTACAAGAAAAATTCCCTCAAGGCCGAGCATTGTCAGAAGCTAGCACCCAAATTATATGGTCCTTATATAGTTCTCAAGCGTGTGGTACAGGTGGCCTATCAGTTATCTTTGCCCATTCATTCTAAGCTACATCCTATTTTTCATGTTTCATGCTTAAAGAAGGTGATTAGAACTAAGTGTCGAATTCAAACCAACCTTCCCGAGTTAGCTGAAGAATGATCCATTTGGCTATAGCCACAAGTAGTTTTGGACCAGCGTGAGCATCTCCTGTGTCAGAGAACCATCAAGGAAGTGTTAGTCTAGTGGAAAGATACAACTCCAACAGATGCCACTTGGGAACCAGCTACCATTCTGCAGGAATTTCCACATCTCAAGCCTTGAGGACAAGGTTGTTTTTAAGGGGGCGGACATGTTAGGGTCCTAACCCGCACATAGGTAGAACAATATATCCAGATGTAATAAAGGTCAATATTAATAAGGCCTTTCAATAAAATAGAATAAATCGAATGTAAGAAGACCTAATAGAAGCTTTTGCTTCTAGAAGGATCTTCCTCTAGATGCTTCTTTTGATAGACATATTGAGTATAAATAGGAGTTGAGGGTATGAGAACCCCATATTGGATATTATTGTAATAAAGATATTCTCAACTAGAGGTTTCCCCCTCAAAGAGGCCTATGAACATTTCTTTTAGAATCAAAGTGTTATTTCTGTTGTTATTCTTATATCATTTTAGTGCTATTGTGGTGATTGTATTGGTTATATTGTTGTTATTCTACCATATCTAGCATTTTATTTATGTTCTGCATACTTTTTATATATGGTATATTACAGATCCTCTCGGACACATCTACAAATAATCAAATCAGGACCTGTGCGAAAAAGATCATAACCAACCCAAGAGTAATTAGAACTTTGTGTAATAATTTTCCTCTTTTCATGAGGTGACAAATGAGATGGTAATTTCCTAGTAGCCAGATAATTTTCCATATCTATAAACCATGGGGTATTGACAGAAAGGGAAAAAAGATGATCATCTAGAAAAATATCATCTACAGGGATGTCATCATCCTCATTTTTTTATTCGGGAAAGAAAGTCAGCTACTGCATTATCCTTTCCAGGTCAATCAAGCACAATGATATTAAATTCTTGCAATAACAAAAGCCACCTAGTCACTCGGCCATTAGTTATGGGTTTATTCATGAGGAATATAATGGCGTAATGATTGTTATGTACAAATACTTCATAACCTGTAATGTAATAACGAAACTTGTTAATAGCATGAACAACTGCCAAGAATTCTTTCTTGGTGACTGTGTAGTTTAACTCACCAGGGGACAAGTTCTTGCTCACAAAATAAATGGCATAGGATTGGTGGTCCTCTTTATGCCCTAATACCCCTCCTATTGTGGTTTTGGAGGCTTCAGTGGATAAATGAAATGGGAGAGTCCAATTGGGCCCTCTAAGAATTGGTGCCACAGACAGCTTATCTTTCAGGGTTTCAAAGGTAGTTTGACACTACTCGGTCCAAAAAAAATCAACATATTTTATTAATAATCCAAAAATAGGTGCAAAAATCTTTGTAAAATTTTCAATAAAACGTCAGCAATATCTGGCATGTCCAAGAAAGCTTCTCACCTCTTTCTGAGTCTTGGGGGTGGAAGTCTGATGATGACCTCAATATTTTTAGGATCTACTTTTATCCCTTCAGATGAAACATGATGTCCTAGAACCACTCCTTCATTTAACAACATTTTTCATTTTTCATGACTTAGAGATAGGTTCATTTCCTGGCATCTGATGAGGAATTTTTCTAAGTTGTCCAAGGCTTCCTAGTAAGTGTTACCATAGACTATGAATTCATCCATGTAGACATCCACACAATAATGAATAAGATCGACAAATATCCCTAATACTGCTTGTTGAAATGTGACAGGAGCATTACACAATCCATATAGTAAGACCCTATAGGCATAGGTGCCCCAAGGACAAGTAAAGGTAGTCTTGTCCTGGTCCTTGGGTGCTATAAGAATCTAATTGTACCCACTATACCCATCTAAAAAGGAAGAATACTTCTTTCCATACAAGGTATCTATAACTTGATCAATGAAATGGAGAGGAAAGTAGTATTTCAGAGTGGCTTTGTTCAATTCTCGGAAATCAACACAAATTATTCATTTCCCAGTCACTTTCTTTGGAACCACTACAAGCTGGGATACCCACTTACTATCGGAGATGGGATAGATAAATCTGACATTTAACAACTTTTGTATCTCCTCCTTGACTATATATTTAAGTGCAGGGTTCATCCTTCTCTAGGGTTGCCTAATAGGTGTTACTTCCCCCTAGGTATATATGTGATGGATGCATGTGTCAGGGTGTATACCCTTCATGTCAGTGTATTCCCAAGAAAATTCTCTTGATTTTTCTTTAAGGATATCTACTAACTGTTTTTGTCGGTATGTGTCTATCCCAGAGTTTATATGTAAAACATGTCCTAGACTGATATCATAGGGCATAGTGTAAGACATGGCAGAATCATCTATCCTGAAAATAAAAGATGTCGAAGAAAAAATGGATGGGTCTAATTGTTCTTGAAATTATTCCCCAAACATGTATTCAAATTGGGGAAATTATTGTTGAAAATCCACACAAGTGATAGCAGAAATAAAATGGTTTAGCACATTTTCTATTGTGTGCTCCTGAAGTGCCCATGCATGGTCACTTGGCAATGCAGGTTCTTCCCAGTCCTTTTTCTCGTATGGAAATTCAAGCCACCATATATTGTCCATAATAGGTTGATATGGAGGGTAAATGGCAAGCTTCTGGATAGACAGACCATTCGAGATGGTCATTTCCCCTTCTCTATAGCCAATAAATGCATTGGTTGTGGCTAGCCAAGGTCTTCCAAAAATGATGAGATGGCCTCTAGCAGGATCCTTTGAGTGAATGAAAAGAAAATCTACTGGGTAATCCCATAAGGCTAAAGTAACCATGATATCATCTAAAATTCCTTTAGGTATAACCCTAGTCTTATCTTCTAATTCCAAAATGGTTGGGGTAGGCCGAAGAAGAGGTTGTAACTGTCATTGTTCCAAGGTAGTAGTGGTCATAAAATTGATGGCTACCCTAGGTCTATGAGAATGTTTCCAATGGAGACCTCATTAATGGTTATGGTCACTACGGGGTTTCCTGGGTTCCCATATTTTGCTAGTTTTGGCTACTTTGATATGTATTCGAAAAGTCATCCTATCAAGTGTACTGTAGAGGGGTCCTTTTTCTTCTTACCTAGCTTCTTAATACACAATTCTTTGACTACCTTACTGTAGATTGGAATGTCTTTAATGGCTTGAAGCAGGGGAATCTTGACACAAATATTTTTCAATTCATTCAAAATGTCAAATTCTGGTCGGGTGGTAGGTTTCTCGATTACCAATCAGTATGGATAAGGAGGGACCTTTGTAATTTGTGAAGGTTCACTTTGGGGAAGCTTTGGTTCTTGATTCTTCAGGATAATAACATCTTCCCACCTAGTGTCATCCGTGGGTTGTTTGGAGGTTTCTTCTTCTTCTTCTTCCTGGATGGCTACTGAAGGTATTTGCCTCTCCAGAAATTTTCTCAATCTTAGTTGAATTTCCTGTAATGGAACAAGAGTAATAACATATGTTGGGAAGGCTTGTGATGCAGGAGCATTGCCAACTCATCAAGTGAGCCAGCACATCAAGTGGAGATCAACTGGATAAACAAACCCAAATTTTTGAAAGTGCTTTGGGATTGTAGCGCAAGTCTTTAATGAAGCCATTTATGAAGGCGCATTAGTATATTGTATTGGACCTTGAGCCTTTAAGCTCTCGTCCTTTGGTAGATAGGAGGCATTTAATCTAGTTAATGCTGGTAGGTAGGATTTTTAATTCGAGATTTGATAGTTTAGAGTCTGAGAGGGAAAATGGATATAGACACCCTCATTGTACCATTGTAAGATAGTAGTGAAGAATAGATGCACTCAGGAGAAGAGAAGATCAAGTAGAGGATAGTGTATGAAGAACACCCATGTACAGGAATTTGAATTAATAGAAGAGAGTTCTGATTCAAATTCATGGTTTGTGTTGTTTTCTCTGTGTATTGATGTTATGCTCAGGAATGGTTGCTTTCTTGTTATGCATTTGCTTTGTATATGATGTGCATGTGATTTCATGGTTTAAACTAAAGTCTGAAAGAGAATGAATTTCAATTGTTTCTCTATCTGAGCCAGGAGATTCCTGCAAGGTGTGCAGTTGAATTCATCTGCAAGGAGTGCGTTGATGAAGGCTCAGTAATTTAACTTTTGTTCTCATTCACCTAGAAGTGGAAGTGGTTTTTTGAAGTCATGCAAGGAGTGCACAGGCTGAAGAAGAAGTCTCAGTTGTTAATATGAAAAAAGGAGATTGAAGACTACTGCTGCAGGAGTTGCGCAGAGTCTGAAAGATTCAACACTTGGGAAGTTGTTGAATGTTGAGCGCAAGGAGTGCGCGCAAGATCCTCTAAAAGAATCAGAGTGGATAAGCTCAGGAGGTATAGTACCTTCATGGTATCATCAAAAGAGAGCACAGGGGTTGTGTCGAGGAAGGTTCGAGTCAGAGTTTCAAGCACAGGCATTGAAAGGTAAGTGTTGAGAAGGAACACTTAGCCATTCTCGAGAAATATTCAATAAGGAGGAATCAACGGTCAGGATTCACCAAGGAAAGCTGTGAAATCTCGTTAGCCATTAGATCTTGGGAAGTTGCACTGGGGTTAAGCCCTAAGGAGCAGCGGAATAACCCAGAGGAGACATCGGGATATTGGCGCCATCGGGTTTTTCATAAGGCAGAGAATCAAGACTTTGAAAGTCCAGAAATCCTGAGATAGGATCAGAGCTGTTGATCTCAGTAGGGACACATGGCGAGAGATCCCAGAGAGTCGGAGTTCAGCATTTCGGGGTTTCCGCATACAAAGGAATCACTGCATTAGAAACCGCGATTTTGCGATACCCGATAGAGAGGAAGGAAGCGGTGACGTGGAGGAGAGAGTTCACACGTGCATCGGGGTTCGACATTTCAGGATTCTTGGTGACGAGAAACTCACGACAAGAGAAGTCATGAAATCCTAAAACACGACGGTCCCACAGTCAGATCATTTTAGTGGAGGACAGGTGTCACCCGTATCGGGTTTTGGGACTTGGAAGGGTCTGCGGACAAGTGTATTTGAAATCGCGAAACTCTGAATCGCGATTTCCAGATCACCATTGAAGTGTGGGCCATAGGCGCCATATTAAGGTACAGGTGTCAGAAGGTCAATCCTTGAAGGGAGACAACGCCAGGTGGAATCGGGGATCAGAAATCAGAGATCCCAAGGGTGTAATTTCTACGCATTTCGATCTCGCGAATTCTGAAACTCCGATAGGGAAAAGGACCGTGGTCTTGTGGACCAGCAAGTCACATGTGGAAAGAGTTAGCCAGAGGGAGCTAAGGGGTGCAGAGAGCGCCATCGGAGATAAGGAATCGGGGATTCATGAGGTGAGTGATTCACAACCTTGCAAGTGTCGATTTCCCGAAGGGGACATTCCCGACGGAAGTGAGAGACACGTGGGTAGATATTTCATTGGGTTTCGTGGAATTGGGAGACCTGAGCCTGTGAGTGCAGGACTCGCGATCACGCGAGGTCCGATTTCCCGATAGGGCAAAGGGAGATCATAAGGTGAGTATTGTGGGTGTAGGAAAGTCCCGATAAGGGATTTGAAGAGAATTTCAGCTCTTCGGGACAAGGGAAGAGAAGGTCTTGGTGGGAGCGGATGTGCCCTGGGTGGTGCATTTGCGTCAAGTGGTATCAAAGCTAATATCTTGTCTGTATATTTCGGGCAAGGGAGCCAGAGAAAAGGAGCACTCTGATACGTGTCAAGTAGTATCAGAGCTAAGATCTTGTCTGTATATTTCGATCAAGGGAGTCAGAGAAAAGGAGCACTCTGATACGCGTCAAGTGGTATCAAAGATAAGATGTTGTCTGTATATTTCGGGCAAGGGAGCCAGAGAAAAGGAGCACTTTGATATGTGTCAAGTGGTATCAGAGCTAAGATCTTGTCTGTATATTTTGGGCAAGGGAGCTAGAGAAAAGGAGCACTCTGATACGCATCAAGTGGTATCAGAGCGAGAAAATCTCTTTGCTTTCTGTAGAAGAGAAGAAAGGAAAATTTCACCATGCTGTCGAGGAGAGAAATACAATCACCCAATCCAGAGGATAGGGGAACCCAGAGAGGAAAAGGGAGACAAGAACAAAATCCAGAAATGGAGAGGCAAATACGTGATCTTCGAGCGAGATTAGAAGATGTGGAAGCAGCGCAGAGATGCACAGCAAGTGATGGAGATCTGAGCGACTCTGAAGGCAAAGTTGAAGTCAAACAACAAGGAGAAGTTGCAGCTGAAGATGCAGCCAATGAATGATTAATTAAAGCTATCGCCCGGATGAGTTCGAAAACAAATATGGACATTCCAGCTTATGAAGGGAGTCTGGATGCAGAAGAGCTTCTGGATTGGATTAGAGCTCTTGACACCTACTTCGATTATGAGGATATCGAAGAGGATAAGAAAGTTAGGCACACTGTCACCCGATTGAAGGGACACACAACATTATGGTGGGACGAGCTTCAAGCAGATAGACATTCCAAAGGCAAGAAAAAGATCAAAAGCTGGGATTGAATAATTGCGAAGATGAAGGAAAAGTTCATCCCAAGGGACTATCAAATCACACTGTTCAGAAGGATGCAGAACCTGAGACAGAAGTTGATGACAGTGAAGGAGTATACTGAGGAATTATACAAGCTAAATATCAGAGTAGGTCATCAGGAGAGCGATGATGAAAAAGTTGCCAGGTATATGAATGGCTTGAGATACAATATCCAGGATGAGATGAGTATGATGACCATCAGAACGGTGGAGGATGCGTATCAAATGGTGTTAAAAGATGAATAGAAGCTAAGCCGTAAGCCAACACAGTGAGGTTGAGGTAGGAGCCAGCCAAAAAGTAATCCAGTTGCTCAAGATAGATTCCAGAAATCCAAGGATGACTGGAAGAAGCCTCAGACGAGAACAGAAAGAGGTGGAAGTTCACATCGAGGCTAGCACATTGAACAGTGAAGGCCGCATACAGAACAGGGCGGAGGATACGTTGATAGTAACACATTTACTCGTACCAGAGGTAGAGGAAGAGGCATAGGTGGAGTCATCACATGCTTCATGTGTGGAAAGAATGGACACAAGGAAATTGACTGTCGAGATAGGAAGAAGGATGGAGGAGAAGCTCACATCGCCGAGGCACAGAGGCCAGGTACTGAAGCAGAATATGCAAAGGACGAAAGGTCGTTGATGATGCATAAGGTTCTCTTAACACTCGAAAAGGAGGTGGAGGACACAGCTCAGAGAAACTGACTTTTCAGAACCACATGCAAGACCAAAGAAAAGAAGTGAAAGGTTATTGTGGACAGTGGAAGCACAGACAATATCGTTTCAATTGAGATGGTGGAGAAACTAGAGCTGGAGACAACTGATCACCCGAGTTGTTCTAGGATAAATTCGTGAGTGCGGACACAGACCAATCTCCACAGATCCACCTGGATCTGGAACAAACTGAGACAGAATACTACTCTTTCCCTAGTTCTAAAGTATTGA
>ML814562.1:101995-118371 GCA_009831015.1 Picea engelmannii | reverse complement strand
CTTATTGCAGTTTGAATTGCTAAGATAGATATAACATAGTTTCACTTTATGTATTTTCTTTCCTAGAATTAGATTGCAATTACAATTCTTAGTTAATGGTTGAGTTTGAGTATGAATTTTTCTTACATAGTATAGAAGTACAATTATGATCTCGTTATATTGTTGATGGTTAATAAGTGAACATGCAGGATAATTAACATTGTTTCCGTAATGGCTAAATTCTCATTGGATTGTTTAATCCATGCCTTTCACTTTGATATTGAGATCAGTGTTGAGCTTATACCACTTTAATTATCCTCTGTTTTCAAGTGCCATCGATATATTATCAGACATCGAAGACATTCACACAACCACCAACACTATATTTGAGTTGTCATAGGTTAAAAGATAGTTTCTTGCTTTCATAGATCAAAAGATATAGTTTCTTTCTTTCATAGGTAGTTTTTTTGATGTTGTAGGGTAGATAGTCTTTTCCTTTGATAGGTTAAAAAGAAGTTTGTTTATCATAGATTAAAATTTAGTTGTTAGTTCTTCTTGCTTTCATTAAATAGATTTCCTTTTATGAATTAGAAATAGTTTGAAGTTTGAATTAAGAATATAGTTCACTGCCTCTTAGGTTAGATAGTTGTTCAATGAGAAGTTTTAATTAGATTACTTGTAGTAGAAGTTATCTTAGAGTAGTTAGTTGTTTACTTGCTTTAAAAGGTTAGCTAGTTGTTTTGCTTACTTGTTTACTTGCTTTAATAAAATAGTTTCTTGCTTGTTTATTTACTTTCTTTCATAGGGTAGTTTCTTATTGAATTTAGGTAGGCAAGTTAAATAATTGTTATTTAACTTAATTGTAGGTAAATAATTTAGGGTAGTTTGTTATTTGCTTATTGTTATGCTTAATAATTTCTTTTGCTTATTGTTATGAACTAGTTTTCTTTAAATAGGGCTTTCACTTTTTTTTCTAGAACTATCCATCGACCCTTGATCCAAAAGTACTTAGGCTACATAGTTTCAAGTTGCTTAGTAGGGTTTGCTCATAAGATAGATTTTCTTGAATAGATTAACCCTTAGATAACCACTTCCTTAGTTAAACTATACTACTACCAACCCTTCTACCTTCGACATATATTGTGCTACAACTCTAATTTTACTTACCCCGGTTTGACAATTTAATTGAGGGTTTTTAGTGTGTTTTTAGTGCATATATAACACCCATTAGATTGTATAGGGAAAATTTGTACTCCTGAATTTAAGACTCGATGCGACATGGTAGGTATGTTTAAATTTATAAGGTTTTTCCCAAGTGTGGTATTTCATTTGCAAACCATTGATCTCCCAACCAGATGAACGAGTGAGAGAGAGAATCAAGGAGGCTACAACATACTATATCACTTCAATTACTAGTAATCTCAGGTTATTTATTGCAAGGAAGAGGTAAGCAATGTCTTTGTTGTTTGCAATTACGATTGCGTAGAATAACACTTGTCAAAGTTGTCTTGCAACTCATTATAACATTTTGTGCAACATAATGCTTCCACGAAAACCAATGACTAGGCACTCACCAAGAACACCCAAAATGAAAGGACTAGAGATCGATGAAGGGTTGACACTGGTGACCACAAGGGAGCTTGATTTTGTTTCAAAAATGGAATTAGTTATCCCGACTTCAACCAAAAAATAGTTTACCCAACCTCTAGCGTTCGGGGACACAGAGGCAGGCACTAGATCTAAAGTAATGCTCCCACATTGGGGTGATCTTTATAGTAAAATAATTCAGGAATATTACCCAGAATTTACACCTCACAACAACCCGGACGTCATAGTACTAGATGAAAAAGTTTTCTTGAATATCAAGTGACAGTCTCTGCACAAGGTGGCTTGCTAGACCCCAATTCTTCCCTGCATCAAAACAATAGGATGGATAATTGACCATGCAAATGTGGTGAAGTGCAAGGTCAAAAATGATGAGGGTGAGTGTGTTGGTATTTTTGTTCTAGTGGAGGTGAAAAAATATTACAAACTCTGAGACCCAGAGGAGAGGCTGAATACAAATTTTATGGTTAGGTTTTATGAGCTTCATGACACTAGTCGGTTACTAGCCTTGTGGTGGAGAGAGGATAAATTTTTTACAAATAGGAACAGTGGCTGGTACAACATGGTAAACCTGAGAGAGCCCTATATGTATTTAATGGCCTTGATATGCCGATTGTATGGAGAAAAGGATTGCTCAAAGTTATCAGAAGCATGGATGCCCTTAGCATATACTGTAGCGATATTCAGGAACAATTTCCATTAGGGAGATATTATTTCAAAACAATTGAGTATCAACATCTTACAAGCCCAGACACCAAAAGAAGGAGAAACATTAGTCTTCTTCATGGAATCTTACCTGTTGGACATGATCTATGTGAGAAATGCTTTCACAGATATGAATTTAAACTGGCATGTTGTCGAGTTACATGTGCACATTTATTTCATCATTTTGTGGAAGAATAGGTACAAAAGGTTTTACACCATGATATGTGACAAGTTTATAGATATAATACACTTCATTATCTTTAGAAAAGAATGTTTGAGGCTTTCAATGACAACCAAAAAGATTATATCGAAAGTTGGCCACTGGTATTTTGAAGAAACAAGCACTTACATAAGAGTGTTCGGGGCTACTGGTGCACCACACTTACTCCCTGCTCATGTCCCAGACCGTATGATATTAGGAGAGATTTGTTACAAAACCATCCTACAAGGCTATAACACTTCTTTGGTGAAGAATAAGAAGAGTTAATTCATCCCTTATGGATTTCATATTGGGTTTTATATGGTTAAAGATACTACGCAGGAAAAACAAGAAGGATTGAGTCAGCTTGAGTATCGGTACCCCAGAATGCAGGGTAGGTATCCTCATATTGTCCATATTCTCATGACAGTTTCGAAGATGAGATCTTCACCGAGGGCGCCCAATATTGGGAGGATGTGCTCCAAAGAAGGGCTAACCCTATTTTGACCAAGTTTAAAGCAACGACCATGGATGAACAAGTTGAGACAATAGAGCACACCACTCAAGAAGCCATCAGGACAAGAGAAGAAATCAGAGCAGTGGAAGCAGAAAAATCATGGAAAACAAGGACATTGTTACTGAAAATACCCTCGAGAAGTACCCTGGCTGATACAAACAACCAGAAGGTAGAACTAAATTTCTCAAAAACAATTCCACCAGAAGAGACTATCGCCCAAGAAAAAACTAGCCCCATATTAGCTCAGGCAAGATCACTGGTGAAAACTACTTCTCAATGAAGGAAAGTGAAGGTATTAAGCAGGATGGGTATGCCTATCGTCCTCAACGATTTAATCACCATATACGATGACAAGGAAGGCTCAGAAGCTTCACACATAAACCCGGTGCTAATCACACAGGAGGAAGTACTAGGGGAGACATATTATCCAACCTCTGATTATTTAACCCGAAATCCCTGATAAGGAGACCTGGAAGCTAAGACCACTCTAAAAATTGTATTTCTCAAGAAACTAGAAACACAATGGTTGGGGGAAACACAACCTCATGATGACAACTCTAAGAATGACATGGATGCAGGAGAACAAGAAGAAGGAATGGGGCAGGAAAAAATCAGTATCCCGACGACCAAACTCTTATCCAATACCTATCCTCTTCCCACTTCTCCATCTAAGACAAAGACTTCATCAACTGACAAGGACCAGTAGAAGGCCGAGTCACTAGGACGCACAAGAAACTCCCTTGCTAGGGAGCTGAGTGGACCAAATCATGGAACAAAACAAGCATTGACACCAACATTACCACATAAACCACTACTGAGGAAGAAGGAGGTCAGGTGCCCACCCTTAGAAGAGATAGAGAACCTACCACGGAACACCTCTATACAGTGGGAAGCCTAGGAAATACTTTATCCTAGGGGGATCATCAGATTCCTAAACTAGTAGACGAAGTCATTGATATATAGGCTAGTCCTTATGATAGGAAAAGGAAGGACATGATGAAGAGAATAGTCAGAAAAAGGAAGCTTACGCTCGCTAGTACCCTGTTCATAACCATAGAAGAGACGTTATTCAACACAAAAAATACTAGGATGACTGATCTAATCGAATCAGGGATGGCCATAACCAATGCCACATTAGATAGGGAAAAAATGGATGAAAGGGAGGTAGCTACCATGAGGAAAGAGTTGGACCACCTGCGAAATCAAGATGAATATTACCAAAATTCAACACAGGTGGTGGTACTCTTGAAAAGTGTGTTTCAAGAGATGTATACACAATTAAAAAAGGAGAGGGACCTCTTCACTGCCCGAATAGATGATTTTCAAGAATATATCCTTATCGGGATAGTAACCTGCAAAGACATGCAACGGTGGTATGAGAAGGAACATCAAGACCTAGAATAGATCGACTACATCAACGAAGTGCATAAGGGCTGGGATACTGAAGAACATGACATCTAATTGTTGATGGAAAAAAAAATCACCTGAATATGAAAGGCAACTGGACACTGGGTATACATGGTCCAGGAACCTCAAAGAAAAATGCATGAAAGATGGGAGGAGTGTGTGAAAAGTTGGGAAACAATCAACCAAGAAATGAGAAGTATTGACTTGCCAGAGTTTGGCCTACTAGATAATTTCACCGATTTACATGATATAGTCAAGAGACATGCAGAGCAAAATCGGGTATGTGAAACAAATATTTCGCAAGTTTCCAGCATAATCTTAGGCCAATTGAAGAAGTTCATGGAGCCTTCGATTAAATCTCTCGTAGTCTTACAATGTGTGAGTGTCAAACTAATAAAGTACAAATAAATAACAATTGAGATAAAGGAGGTCCTCTGTTCTCTGATGGATCAACACAGGTTCCCTTATGCAAATACATGTGAAGATATATTTTGCAAATGGTCAGAATATGAGAGGAACAATCCACTTTAGTAAGATGACAAGATGATCTAAAGAAGATGAAAGAGAAAAGATAGATAAAGTTCACCACGTGTTGTTTTCTCCACTTAACACAACTTTAGTAGCTATTTTTAGTTTAGTTATTTTTATAAATAAGACAATAGACCTTGTATTAATGGTCGATGGTTTTGGAGAGACAGACTTTTTCTTGAATATTGTAAGAGAATTATTTATGTGCAAGTTATTTTAATTTATAAGTTATGTTTAGAACCAAAGACACTTCTTTCACCTGAAGCATGAATGTGACTAGACTGAGGGGGATTATCTCCATCTTCGAATTCAATATTTGTTGTTGTATTGAGTAAGAGTTGTTGTATTTGTTGTTTAAGTTATCTTGTAATATTGCGATAGTTCTTTTATTCTAATTGATGAATAGAAATTGATTGTGTTAATATGTGGTTGATAATAGAGTATTGAAAATTACTTTTCTTGCACTCATTTTCTATTACATATGTATTTTATTTCTATAACTTTCATCTTAGATGATGTTGAATGTATACAAATCAATGGTATTACTACTAGATTGAAGTAGGCTCGATCCTCATCATCTACATGTTGAGGTATAAAGGTTATCCAAAAACACATCTTTCTCCAATATATCGTGACTTCACTCTATCATTAGTTTAAGCCCCACCTTTTTTTTCCCACAAATGTTAGAAAAGAACAAAAAACAAACTGCATAGCCTAAGGAAAGGTTTTGTAGAAAGACATACCAATTGGTCACGATCTTGAGAACCATACCACTCAGTAAATTCTTATGAGTCTAATTGGTCCTCTTAAACTAGTTTGGTTCCTACTATTAAGACAAAGGGATTTCAGACCCCTCAACATGCAGGTTGAACTCTAGTTATACAATAAAGACATTCTTACAAGTCTTGGAATTTGTGGGATGTTGGTTTTGAGCAACACAGATGATGAATATAAAGAGTGGGTGTGTGAGTGATCTTTGAGTCTATAAAACCTACCATATCATTAAGGCATGTGAACTGTCTATCATGCCAAATATTTGTGCATACAAAAACATTTTTAAAAAATTTCAACATTGGCCCCATTCACAGGTCATTGTTGCCCATCCTGTACTCTAGCCCTAGTAAAATGTCTTTTAATAGTTGTTTCCTTTAAAATTCTACCGAGAAAATTAAAACTAAATTAGGACGAGATGGGTTGATATATAGAGTGGGTGTGTGAGTAATATTTGAGTCTGGAAACCCTTCCATATCGTCAAGGCATGCAAACAATCTATCCATGTCAAATTTAAATGAATACAAAAACATTTTGAAAACATTTCAACATTGGCCCGATTCACAGGTTAGTGTTTCCCATCAGGTTATGATCTAGCCCTAGAACAATTTATTTTAGTATTTTCCTTTAAAATATGACTGAGATGCATGTCCCCACATCTACTAGTATTGCAAGGGCATGGCACAACAACGTTGATAAAGAATTACTTGATTAATCACGTAAGCTTCAAGTTATTTTATGTTTTTTATTTTCTCTCATCTAAGAACTCTTTTTCTCCTTAAAGAATATTATTATGAAATCATTATTTAAATACGAAATCTCATCTATCGCCTTCTTATCGCCATGACCAAAATCATGAGCCTAATTGGAATGATGTTGGTTTTGAACGACACAAACGATGAATATAAAGAGTGGGTGTGTGAGTGATCTTTGAGTCTGGAAACACTCCCATATCGTCAAGGCATGTGAACAGTCTATCCATGTCAAATTTCGTTGCATACAATTTTTTTTTGAAAAAAATTCAATGTTGGACCCATTCACAGGTCAATGTTTCCCATCATGTACTCTAGCCCTAGTACAATGCCTTTTAATAGTTTTTTCCTTTAAAATTCGACCGAGAAAATCAAAACGAAATAAGGACAAGATGGGTCAATATATAAAGTGGGTATGTGAGTAATATTTGAGTTTGGAAACCTTTCCATATCGTCAAGGCATGAAAACAGTCTATCCATGTCAAATTTTAGTGCATACAAAAACATTTTGAAAGAATTTCAACATTGGCACCATTCACATGTTACTGTTTCCCATCATGTACTGATCTATCCCTAGTACAATTTGCTTTAGTTGTTTCCTTTAAAATACAACCGAGATGCACGTCCCCACATCTGCTAGTACTGCAAGGGCATGCCACAATAATGTTGATAAAGAAGTACTTGATTAATTGCACAAGCTTCAAGTTATTTCATGTCTTTGTTTTTTTCTCTCATATAAGTACTCTTTCACTCCATAAATAATATTAGTACGAAATCATTATTTAAATACAAAACCTCATCTATCACCTTCTTCTTGCCACAACCAAAATCATGGGCCTAATTGGCATGATGTTGGTTTTGAATGACACAAACGATGAATATAAAGAGTGGGTGTGTGAGTGATCTTTGAGTCTGGAAACCCTCCCATATTTTCATGGCATGTGAACATCCTATCCATGTCAAATATTAGTGCATACAGAAACATTTTGAAAAAAAATCAATTTGGCCCCATTCACAGGTTGTTGTTTCCCATCATGTACTCTAGCCCTAATATAATGTCTTTTAATGGTTGTTTCCTTTATAATTTGACTAAGAAAATTAAAATGAAATGAGGACGAGATGGTTCAATATATAGAGTGGGTGTGTGAGTAATATTTGAGTCTGGAAACCCTTCCATATCGTCAAGGCATGCAAACCATCTATCCATGTCAAATTTTAGTGCATACATAAACATTTTGAAATAATTTCAACATTGTCCCCATTCACATGTTACTATTTCCCATCATGTACTGATCTAGCCCTAGTACCATGTATTTTAGGGGTTTCCTTTAAAATATGATTGAGATGACCATCTCCACATCTACTAGTACTGCAAGGGCATGATGCAATAACGTTGGTAAAGAAGTACTTGATTAATCGCACAAACTTCAAGTTATTTTGCGTCTTTGTTTTTTTTCTCATCTAAGTACTCTTTTGCTCCATAAATAATATTAGTATGAAATCATTATTTAAATATGAAATCTCATCTATCACCTTCTTCTCGCCACGACCAAAATCATGGGCCTAATTGGCATGATGTTGGTTTTGAACGACACAGACGATGAATATAAAGAGTGGGTGTGTGACTGATATTTGATTTTGGAAACCCTCCCATATCGTCAAGGCATGTGAATAGTCTATCCATGTCAAATCTCGATGCATACAGAAACATTTTGAAAAAAAATCAACGTTGGTCCCATTCACAGGTCATTGTTCCCCATCATGTACTTTATCCCTAGTACAATGTCTTTTAATAGTTGTTTACTTTAAAATTCAATCGAGAAAATTAAAACGAAATGAGGACGAGATGGGTCAATATATAGAGTGGGCGTGTGACTAACATTTGAGTCCAGAAACTCTTCCATATCGTCAAGGCATGTGAAAAGTCTATCCATGTTTGATTTCAGTGCATACAGAAACATTTTGAAAGAATTTCAATGTTGGCCCCATTCAAAGGTTATTGTTTCCCATCATGTACTAATCTATCCCTACTACAATGTCTTTTAACTATTTTCTTTAAAATACGACCGATATGCACATCCCCACATCTACTAGTACTGCAAGAGCATGGCACAACAACATTTATAAAGAAGTACTTGATTAATCACACAAGCTTCAATTTATTTTATGTCTTTGTTTTTTTATCTCATATAAGTACTCTTTTGCTCCATAAAGAATATTAGTACGAAATCATTATTTAAACATGAAATCTCATCTATTGCCTTCTTCTCGCAATGACCAAAATCCTGGGCCTAATTAGCATGATGTTGGTTTTGAAAGACATAGATGATGAATATAAAGAGTTGGTGTGTGAATGATCTTTGAGTTTATAAACCCTCCCATATCGTTAAGGCATGTGAACAATCTATCCATGTCAAATTTTGGTGCATACAGAAACATTTTGAAAAAATGTCAACGTTGGCATCATTCATAAGTCATTGTTGCCCATCATGTACTCTAGCCCTAGTACAATGTCTTTAATAGTTGTTTCCTTTAAAATTCGATCGAGAAAATTAAAACGAAATGAGGACGAGATGGGTTAATATATAGAGTGGGTGTCTGAGTAATATTTGAGTCTGGAAACCCTTCCATATCATCAAGGAATGCGAACAATATATCCATGCCAAATTTCAGTGCATACAGAAACATTTTGAAAGATTTTAATGTTGGCCACATTCAAAGTTTATTGTTTCCCATCATGTACTGATCTATCCCTAGTACAATGTATTTTAGTTGTTTCCTTTAAAATACAATCGATATGCACATTCTCACATCTACTAGTACTACAAGGGCATGACACAATAACATTGATAAAGAAGTACTTGATTAATCACACAAGCTTCAAGTTATTTTATTTCTTTGTTTTTTTCTCTCATCTAAGTAATCTTTTGCTCCATAAAGAATATTATTACAAAATCATTATTTAAATACGAAATCTCATCTATCGTCTTCTTCTCGCCACGAAAAAAATCATGGGCCTAATTGACATGATGTTGGTTTTGAATGACACAGGCGATGAATATAAAGAGTGGGTGTGTGACTGATCTTTGATTCTGGAAATATCGTCAAGGCATGTGAACACTCTCTCCATGTCAAATATCGGTGCATACAAAAAAAATTTGAAAAAATTTAATGCTGGCCCCATTCATAGGTCATTGTTTCCCATCATGTACTCTAGGCCTAGTACAATGTCTTTTAATAGTTGTTTCCTTTAAAATTCGACTGAGAAAATTAAAAAGAAGTGAGGACAAGATTGGTCGATATATAGAGTGGGTGTGTGAGTAATATTTGAGTCTGTAAACCATTCCATATCGTCAAGGCATGAAAAAATTCTATCCATGTCAAATTTTGGTGCATATAGAAACATTTTGATTGACCCCATTCACAGGTTAGTGTTTCCCATCATGCATTGATCTATCCCTAGTACAATGTATTTTAGTTGTTTCCTTTAAAATACGACCAATATGCACGTCCTTGCATGTACTAGTACTACAAGCGCATGGCGTAATAATGTTGATAAAGAAGTACTTGATTAATCGCACAAGATTCAAGTTATTTTATGTATTTGTTTTTCTCTCATCTAAGTAATCTTTTTCTCCATCAAAAATATTAGTACGAAGTAATTATTTAAATACAAAATCTCATCTATCGCCTTCTTCTCACCATGACCAATATCATGGGCCTAATTAGCATGATGTTGATTTTGAATAACACAGATGATGAATATAAAAAGTGGGTGTGTGACTGATCTTTGAGTCTTGAAACCATCCCATATCATCAAGGCATGTGAACAATCTATCCATGTCAAATTTTGGTGCACATAGAAACATTTTGAAAAAATTTCAACATTGGCCCCATTCACAGGTCATTGTTGCCCATCATGTACTCTAGCCCTAGTACAATGTCTTTTAATAGTTGTTTCCTTTAAAATTCGTTCGAGAAAATTAAAATGAAACGAGGACAAGATGGGTTGATATATAGAGTGGGTGTGTGAGTAATATTTGAGTCTGGAAACCCTTCGATATCGTCAAGGCATGCGAATAGTCTATCCATGTCAAATTACAGTGCATACATAAACATTTTGAAATAATTTCAACGTTGGCCCCATTCACAGGTTACTTTTACCCATCATGTACTGATTTATCCCTAGTACAATGTATTTTAGCTATTTCCTTTATAATATGACTGAGATGCATGTTCCCGCATCTACTAGTACTGCAAGGGAATGGCACAATAACATTGGTAAAGAAGTACTTGATTAGTCACACAAGCTTCAAGTTATTTTATGTCTTTGTTTTTTAATCTCATCTAAGTACTCTTTTTCTCCATAACGAAAATTAGTATGAAATAATTATTTAAATACTAAATATCATCTATCGCCTTCTTCTCACTACGACCAAAATCATGGGCCTAATTGGCATGATGTTGGTTTTGAATGACACACACGATGAATATAAAGAGTGGGTGTGTGAGTGATATTTGAGTCTGGAAACCCTCCCATATCATCAAGGCATGTGAACAATCTATTCATGTCAAATTTTGGTGTATACAAAAACATTTTGAAAAATTTTCAACGTTGGCCCCATTCACAGCTCACTGTTTCACATCATGTACTCTATCCTTAATACAATGTCTTTTAATAGTTGTTTCCTTTAAAATTCGACTGAGAAAACTAAAATAAAATGAGGACGATATGGGTCGATAGATAGAGTGGGTGTGTGAGTAATATTTGAGTTTGGAAACCCTTCCACATCATCAAGGCATGTGAACAGTCTATCCATGTCAAATTTCAGTGCATAGAGAAACATTTTGAAAGAAGTTCAACGTTGGCCCCATTCACATGTTACTATTTGCCATCATGTAATGATCTAGACCTAGTACAATGTATTTTAGTTATTTCCTTTAAAATACGACTGGGATGAACGTCCCTGCATCTACTAGTACGACAAGGGCATAATGCAATAACGTTGATAAATAAGTACTTGATTAATCGCACAAGCTTCAAGTTATTTTATGTCTTTGTTTTTTTCTCTCATCTAAGTATTATTTTGCTCCATAAATAATATTAGTATGAAATCATTATTTAAATAAGAAATCTCATCTATCACCTTCTTCTCACCATGACCAAAATCATGGGCCTAATTGGCATGATGTTTGTTTTGAATGACACAGATGATGAATATAAAGAGTTGGTGTGTGAATGATCTTTGGGTCTGGAAAACCTCCCATATCTTCAAGGCATGTGAACAGTGTAACCATTTCAAATCTCGATGCATACAGAAACATTTTGAAAAAATTTCAACATTGGCCCCATTCACAAGTCATTGTTTCCCATCATGTACTCTACCCCTAGTACAATGTATTTTAATATTGTTTCCTTTAAAATTTGACCTAGAAAATTAAAACGAAACAAGGATGAGATGGATCGATATATAGAGTGGGTGTGTGAGTAATATTTGAGTCTGGAAACCCTTCCATATTGTCAAGGCATGAGAATAGTCTATCCATGTCAAATTTTAGTGCATACATAAAAAATTTGAAATAATTTGAACATTGGCCCCATTCACAGGTTACTGTTACCCATCATGTACTGATCTAGCCCTAGTACAATGTATTTTAGATGTTTCCTTTAAAATACGACTGAGATTCACATCCTCACATATACTAGTACTACAAGGGCATGGTGAAATAACATTGATAAAGAAGTACTTGATTAATTTCATAAGATTCAAGTTATTTTATGTCTTTTTTTTATTCTCTCATATAAGTACTCCTTCGATCCATAAAGAATATTAGTACAAAATCATTATTTAAATACAAAATCTCACGGGTCGATATATAAGTGGGCCTATGAGTGATCTTTGACTATAAATATGAATGAATGAACTTCTCTTGGTTTTGAGAATAATTTATTCTCTACTAAACAAGGCCAACCATGTGAAGGTGGAGCTCATATGCCCCCCCCCTCACATCACTCTCAATTCCCCAATACCTAATCTATAAAATAGAAAATAAATAAAATAAACAAAGTAATCATGCATAGAAACTACCAAAACAAAAATGAAATAAAACTTAAAAACATGTAATTAACCCACATAAAAAACTATTTAAAGAGAATAATTCATACAAATTAAAATATCTAGTTACGTACATCATTGACCAATGAAAATTTTGTATCATCCTTCTTCTGTATATTCTTCTTGATCATCCAACTTGAACTTTTGTATCATCATCCAGTTCAGAAACAATGTTGAAAGGATTTATGATGTCATCATCATCATCAATGTCATTTTCGAGCATATCTTCATCGATATCATCATCAAGAACTGATGCATTGTCTCCTACGCCTGGTTCATCTTCTCCATATTCTTCATATATCGATCGATATTCTTCCTTCTCTAGTTCTACATCATCTTCTTCATCTACAATATACTTTATTGGCCTTCCTCTTGGATCATATCTAACAACAAATGACCAATCCCTCTTACCTGGAACCTTTGTGTAAAATACTTGTTCACATTGACTTGGAAAAACATAGAGGTCATTTTATTTTTCAAAATCTATTGTTTTAATCATCGGAAATCCATGGGAATGTTGAATACCAATTATTTCCTCATCATGTTCATGCATTCGTAACCTATACCATTTGACATCGAACAAAAATAATTTCAAGGAATTAAAGTCACACTCAATTATATCATTCAAAAAGCCATAGTATCTATTTTCATATTCTCGAGGACGTTTGTCACTCCTAGAGGAAACATTAGTGATCTGGAATATTGCAATTATCCCACTATCATAATTTTTCCTAGTTTCATCCAACTCTTTGATGCAAAATTTACGACCATTACACCACATAGCCTTGTGGTGTTTCAACTGTGATATGCCAGACATGTAAAATATTCATTGTCAATTAATACTAAACAAATTCATGTAACTTGGAAAGTATAATTTGAATAAAACACACCTACAGTCACATTAATATAATATAAAATAACTGAATAAAATGGGTGAATTTTCTTTCCTTTCCATCTTTCAATCAATATGCTAAATCTATTTCCCTCTGCATAAAATCAAAATCTCCATTACAAAGAGATTCTCTGACCAATTTAGACAGTTCTTTCCATGATAACCTATTTCCATGACATTGTTTACATATATAAATCCATACCTTCATCCATTCAAGATTGTTTGCAATCTATAAATGTAGTGCATCCCAATCTTGAGCAATTGACTGATAAAAAAATAACAGTTCACCAATATTAAATATTATTTATAACCATGGTAAATATTAATAAATGATGAAAGAATAAATATTAAATGAGTATGCTCATATACACAAAAAAATAAAATTTATATTTATTACAAATATCTGCAATTTAAATATTACCTCTCACTTTCTTCATTGTACCTTTCCCCAACAATTGCTCCCCTTCAATTTTTTTGATGGAGTTCACATCCCAAATTCAATCCACTGCATGCATAGCTTCTGCTGCTAATTTAGGAAGATATTGACTAATATACACCATGGATTCATATGCCATATATCCCTTCACCATAGAATCCTCAGGACATGATCTTTGTCTAACCAAATCCTTCAATGATTTCAAGTGTCTCTCCACCATCCACATTGACCTTGTGTGTACAGGCCTTGTGTGTACAGGTCCACACATTTCAATCTACTCAACTTGGTGTATGAGGTAGTGTTATTGTGCATTGAAAAATGTTGGAGGTAGATACTTCTGCATTTCACACATTAGCCAAGGAATTTCTCTCTTCCAATACTTTATATCATCTTCATGGATTTATTTCAATGACAACCATCTATAGATTATGACGCAAGAAAATAACATGTTTCAACAAAACATAATACATATTAAAATACAAGTAAAACACAAGTCATTAAGTACAAAAAAAAAAAAAATTGTTTTTGCATATATATTGCAGCTACTTACCTCATGTATTTTCCAAGATCTATATAACTTGTTTGACGTTGTTGTCAAATTCATTTGGGAGAGATAGAGGTAGAACATATTGTAACAATAAAAACGAATCGTTACTTGTTTCAAACCTAGAAAAAAAAATATCAAAAAATGTATACGACCAATATATAAATATGAATAACAAAATTATTAATTACCTTAATGAAGGTATACCAATAGTGTGTTTTTACCCCACCAAGTTCACCTTTCTTCGTTAAGATATTCTTTATGTTTGAACAAAAACATGTGGGAAATTTAATTCTTTGAATGACCTCTTTTACACCATTTATTTTCTTCTCTATTAATAAACATGGAAGGTTATTTTGGTCTCCATCGCTATTTGATTGGATCACACTTTTAATTTTGTGATTGGTTTCCTGAATGTCATTACAAATTTTGACAATTTTTTCTTTATCCTTCTTGCAATCTATGATTCACAATATTTTTTCTGTCACATTCTTCCTGATATGCATTGTATCAAACAAATGAACTAATTTTATCTCCTCATGGTAAGGAAACCTCATGAATTGAGTGGGATAACATTTCATTCCTCGTGGAAGCCCATTATTACTACCTTCATGACAACGACATTGATGAAGCATAAAAAAAATCGAAACAATATTTATCAAGTACGATAACATAAATTGAATAATTAAAATAAATTTCAAAACATGATTCCATTTACGATACATAAATAAGTTGTGTACCTCAGGGATTAATTATGTCATATGCCAACTTCCATATGCGATGTGTCATTCTTTGTGGTTTTAGTCCAGTCTCTTGTTTCCCATTGAAAATATGTTTTTCAGTAGTATGATACTTATGTTTCTTAGAGAGGAAGTGTATATACTCATCAAACACCTCCTTTCCTAAAAATTTTGACCCATGAGATTTCATCTTAGTACCACAAACTAGGCATGCAAATTTACCCTTTGTTTGAAGACCTGCAACATATGGATTAATGTGAATTATTAATATACAAAAGTTGTTGATACTGAGAGGGGGGTGAATCGGTATCAAGTACAATTTAAAAACCTTTTCCAACTTATACTTAAACCATTCAATTATATCCAATGAGAAATGAACAATAGTATAAGAGTTACACCAATACACCACAATACACCATGCACAATATATATGAGAAATAATCAATAGTTTTTGTTCAAGGGAAGTAATGACTTCTAAAGGTAGCTACAGCTTCCAAATGTAAAGGGAGGGATAAAACTCCAAGAGGAATATACAATCCTCCAATATCAAGAGATATCTGAACTTTCTATCCTTTCCCCTTCCTTCCACCCAAGAATATATGAGAGATAATAAAACTTTATTCAATTCTGGTCTATTCAGAAGACCCAAATTGTACAGCATGCCCCGCGCTCAATATTTAACATCTGATTCTGAAACTCGCACAAAAGAAACTACAGTCCATACTCTTTCCAATGGAAGTGGTCCCACTGCATTTGGAGTCTGTATGAAAAATTTATGACTGTTTTACCCAGAACACCTGTTTTTTGACTAGTTTCAGGACTGGTCACAAACCCTATATGCCACAGAGTGTATCTCCATAATTATAGCGAATCAAGAGCTGAAATTTTTACCAGAGGCACCTTGATATGTCTTCTCACTACCAGAGAGATTTCACCATCTGAATTGTTCTAGAAAAAACGTTATAGCAAAAATGGTAAGATGACTTGAAAATAACATACCTTAGAACACATCACCAAAAGACTTCATCCTCCCTTGAAATCTGGCCTTCTTTTACTTCTTCTTCTTTCTGAAATTCGACTTGTATCAAATGAATGTATAATGATGTTTATTTATACCATTTATGTCACTTCCTTTTAACATTAGGGCCGACCTGACACTTTCTTATTTTGTAATTCTTTTCTTTA
>ML814562.1:79659-98782 GCA_009831015.1 Picea engelmannii | reverse complement strand
GGCCGACCTGACACTTTCTTATTTTGTAATTCTTTTCTTTAATTATCTTCAGGGCCTACATGTACAATTCACTTTGTCATCTTCAAAAATTCATTTCTCTTCAACCATGAGGATCCACGTGACGTGCCACATACCACCGGAAATAGGATGATGTATACTATCCATCCATGGGTGTTGTATATGCATGTGCATTTTCCTTCATGTCCAAATAACTTCATCAATCTTGTGGTCCAAAACCCATGACTAGGGTTGACATCAATGACAACAACCAATCTTCCAACAAAAGCATTATTTAAAAAACATGCATGATATATTCAATTAATTATATACTATTCAAGCATTCAATATGGAATGTTACATACCACAAGAATTTTTTAGTCCCAAGGCATCATGAATTGTCCATAAACGTATTCCATGAAATTTAAATATCTTTTTCCCAATTGGTTTATAGATGTCATACATAGTGTTTCCCTCCCATAACTTTAGTAACTCGTAGATAAGAGGATCAATATACACATTCATATATTTAACTTGGTACTTACCTAATTGTTTGAAATTACGTGAAATTACTACAATGGTATGTATATATACGTAAATAAATAAATAAAATATATTATGCAAAAAAAGAGAAAAATGAAAAGTTTATATTTGAAAAATTAATGTAAGCAAATACCTGGAACAATCATTGTCAACATTATGTGCTCCCTCTTTATTGACATCCAAGGAGGAATGTTATTGTTGATAAAAAAAAATAGGCCACACTGAGTAAATAGACTGAAGCTCTCCAAATGGATTAACACTGTTAGTTGCCAATGAAAGCCTAACATTACAAGGTTCATCTATAAATTCTATCTATTTTTCATCAATTTCCTTAAATTCATAACCATCTGTAGTCATTCAAAGAACACAATCTTCAATTCTCTTTTGTGCATGGTAATCCATAAATTGTGCTATGCTTTGGCACCTGAACAGTCGCTGCAAACGTGGAATTATGGGAATATGCTGGAGAACCTTTTGAGTCATCATTTTTGTTACTTGATCGGTTTGATATCTATTGATACCACATATCAAACATTTTTTTTTCGACGCATGTTGTCCATAATATATAATATGATCATCAAGACATGCATCTATACTTTGATACTCCATTCCAATGTCTTTCATAATGGCATGCAAATTTTGATATGTGTGAGGTAAAATATTTGACGAGGGTAAAAAAAATTCACCTAACAATCTAAAACATAAAATATAACTAGTTAATGTAAATAATAGTAATTGTAAATATTGCATTTTTATTTTACACATTAATTAACACTAAAAAAGGGGGGGGAAAGTCAACCTTTATGTATATGTGATGAAACATATTACATACCTTAGGATCTATGTCATGCAAGTGTTCGACAAATGATTTGTAACCTTTAAGTTCACCAACAACAATGTAGTGGAGAGAATATTTTATCTTGACCCTTTATAAAGATTTGATGTCACATATAGTAAGCTACCAATCATTGACCTATATTGCCTCTGGTTTGTAGACTTTGAATCATCTTTTCTCAACTTGCAATTGGTTTGCATAGGAGTGGTAACTGGTTTGCAATTTTCCATTCCGAACTTCTTTAGCATTTCTCTGATATACTTAGTTTGAGAAATAAATATTCCTTGGTTGATTTGACATATCTGAAGACCCAAAAAGAAGGATAGTTCTCCGACTAATGACATTTCAAATTCATTCTGCATATCCTTTGCAAAATTCTGGCTTAACCTATCATCATTACTTTCAAAAATAATATCATCAACATAAACTTCAATTAATAAAATACCATATTGAGTTACCTTGATGTAGAGGTTGTTTTCTGCACTTTCTTTTCTGAATCCTGTCTGTTGTAGATATTTATCTAGTCTAGAGTACCATGCTCTAGGAGTATGTTTTAGACCATACGAGTCCTTCTTCAATTTGCACACACAATCTACGTTCTCTAAAAACCAAATTCTTCTTGTTGTTCAATGTAGACTTCTTATTCAAGTTTCTCGTTCAGAAAAGTTGATTTCACGTCCATCTGATACAATTTAATATTCTTGGAGCATGCATAAGCTAAGAGCAATCAGATTGTTTCCACTTTGGCAACTGGGGAAAATGTCTCTTCAAATTTGATTCCTTCAACTTGTGCGTATCCTTTGCATACCAATCTAGCTTTGTTCCTTGTAACATGTCCATCTTCATTCAATTTATTTCTTAAAACCCACTTTGTGCCAATCACATTCTTATTCTTTGGTCTTGGAACCAATTCCCAAGTGTCATTCTTCTCTATTTGATCCAATTCTTCATCCATGGACTTATTCCAAAATTCATCCTTGCTGGCCTCTTCAAAAAAATTTGGTTCAATCGTAGATAAGAGTGCTAGGTGCATTTGTTCTAGTGAACGGATTCTTCTTCTAGTCTCAATTCATGCATCCTTGTTTTTGATAATCTGATCTGAAGGATGATTCTTCTGTACTCATTTTCTAGGTGCTTTGGAGGCACTTGATGAACTTGCTCTTCTACTTTTGTCTGATATTCTTCATATCCCTATTCTACTTCTACTTCATCTTCTGCTTCTTCTTCGTAAACTTTTTCCATTGATTCATTTTCTTCTTCCTTTAATTCTCATCCACCCGTTTCATCAATTGTTACATTGATGCTTTCTACAACTTTGTTCAACCTCATATTGTAAAACTTGTATGATTTCCTTGTACTTGAGTATCCAACAAGTACTCCTTTGTTCACACGAGATTCAAACTTTCCCATCCTGCCATCTTCTCTTGCGATGTAGCATTTGCTTCCAAATACTCTAAAGTGCTTCACATTTGTTGGTCTTCCTTTCCATAGTTCGTAGGGATTTTTTTCGTAGTTGCTTCTAAACATTACTCTGTTTTGAATGTGAATTGTTGTATGCACTGCATGGGTCCAAAAAATATCTATCAATTTGGAATCCATTAACATTGTTTGAGCCATTTCCTGTGTTGTCATGTTCTTTCTTTCAAGAACTCCATTCTGTTGAGGTGTGCTAGCAACAAAGAATTTCCTTTTTATTCCATGCTTGCTGCAAAAGTCCAAAAAATCCTTTGAATTGAACTCTCCTCCATTATCAGATATCAAACATTTGATTTTTGAATCCGTTTCATTTTCAACCATTTCCTTGTAGAACTTGAAGTTTTCAAAAGCTTATAACTTATTCGTGGGAAAGAAAACTGCAGTCATTCTTGTATAATCATCAACTAATAACATAAATTATTTCTCACCTTTTAAATGCTTTGTTGTATTTGGTCCAACTAGATCAGTATGCACAATTTCCAGTGGTCTTGTTGTTGAATATTACTTTGATTTGAACCTGGTCTTTGTTTTCTTTCCTTGTTGACAATGCTTGCATAAAGTGTTGGTCAGTTTCGTGATCTGGGAATTTCTCTAACTGCTTTCTTTTTTTTGACTTTGACAAGGTTATCAAATTTTATGTGATCCATTATTCTTTTCCATAGACAACCTTCATATTCCTTTCCTAGACAACACTTTTCATTTATAATTTCATTTAATACATATATGTTACTTGAAGTTCTTGCAACTGTTGCAATCAATTTTCCTGAACCTTCTTTTCTTATCTCGCACTTCTGTGAATCGAAAGTAATTTTATGACCTTGGTCACACATTTGACTTACACTTAGAATATTATATTTCATATATTCTACTAATAGAACATTTTTTACCTTGGTATTCTTGTTTCCAATTATGACTGTACCTTTTCCAATGATTTTAGTTGAATCATCATTTTTGAAAGAGACTGATCCATCTCTTTCCTTTCTTAAATTAAGAAACCTGTCTTTATCACCTATAATGTGTTTTGAATAGCCACTGTCAACATACCAACGGCGTTTCTTCTCCTTATATTTTAGAGAAAGTGTGCATTCTTCATTGCTATATTAATTCTGCTTTATTATCCATGTTCTCTTCTAAGGTTCTTCTTTGTGAATATTGTTGTTTTGTTGTGGTTATCTAGGAGGGAATATCATTCTACAATCTTTAGCCATGTGTCCAAAGTTGTTACACTTGTAGCATTCCACTTTAGTGCTCAATGATTCAAACCTATTGTAGCTTCTTCTCTGTGTTTCACTAGGTCTTCTTGGATAACCCTTTTGTGTATGACTTTCAAAGTTGTTTATGTTCCTGCTATTAGCTCTGCAATTCACATCTTTATGCCCAAAATTATTGCATGCATAACATAAACCAAAAAACATAGTTTGATACCTGGGAGTTGAATATCTTTTGAAAGGAGTTATTCTTATGAATCATTCTTCTTCCTGAGGCCTATTTATTTATGTCGGTCATTGATTATGAAATATGAATCTTCTCGGTGGAGGAGTGTCCTTGTAATATTCTGTGTAGGTCTTCCTATCCCCTTTGATTGTTTCTGCATAACTTTTTGGATATGTTTCTTTTTTTGTTGTTTTGGAGATTGATCCATTTTCTGTCTGATTGTATCCAAGTCCAGACTTGTCATGATGAGGATTTTGATTGCTGATAAGATCATCCAAAATGTTTGAGTTGTTCTTCATATTTTTCTTTTGAATATCCTTTCTCAATGTGAAAATATTTGCTTCCAAATTTCCAATGATCCTGTCTCTTTCTTCTAACCATTCTTTGAGTGCTTCTTCAATTATTTTTTCTTCTTCTATTTGAACCTTCAATTTCATGATCATTTGTTCTAGTTCCCGAGTGTCATCTTTCTTGTCTAGTTGTGCTTGTAGCTTCTTGTTTTTCTTATTTTCTCTTATTATAACTTCTATGGCACTCAATAATTCTTCTCCGTAGTCAACTTCTGCCTCTTCATATTCTTCTTCGATGTCTTCTTTATCAGATTCTTCTATTGAAATGAATAGAAATATTTATGTCTCACTATCATTCAATTCATCTTCATCTGATGAGGTTTATGTCTTCTTTGGTGCATAAGATTTTCTTGAAATATTTATTTTTTATTCTTTTGCCTTTAGATGTTTGTTTTCTATTTGAGTAATCTTTATCATTCCTCTTATTTTTCTTATGAGGACATTTGTTAGCAAAATTACCAATACCAACAAAATTAAAACAAATCAATGGAAGCTTACCTTTATATCTGTCGTTGGTTCTCTTGTTCAATCTTTTGACAAAGTTGGCCACTTCTTCATCATCTTCCGAGACATCACTGTTTCTACTATGTTCTTTTTCCTTTTTCTTTCCCTTTTACTTTGACCTTTTGGATGTATTGAAGTCTGCTTCTTTTATATCTGGATTTTCCTGTTCATATCTCATTTCATATGCTGTGAAGATTCCACATAATTTGTCCATGCTTATTGAGTATATATCTACTCTTTCTTCTAGTGATGATATATTAGGATCAAATCTCATAGGAAGAGATCTTAGTACCTTTTGAAAAATTACAGATTCTTTAATTTCTTCTCCCAATCCTATTATTGCATTTACTATTTCATTAACTCGTAAGAAGTAAGATGTAATATTCTCATCTTCCTTCATATTTAGTTGTTCGAACTGATCTCTGTAAGTTTGAATCTTTGCTTCTTTGACTTTTGAATATTATTCATAAATATTTTGAAGTTTGTCCCAAATCTCTTTAGTGGATTTACAATGTATAACTTTAGTGTATACCGATTCACCAATACAATTCAAAAGTGCATTTGCGGCTTTGGAATTATTTTGATCGATTTTTATTGCCCTTTGAATTGTTGGTGGAACCGCTGGTTCTTTGTAAACATCTACTACAAATTTTAAAATTTCAAATCCCTGTGCCTGTATATATGTTTTTATCCTTCTACTCCAGAATGCATACTTTTGTCCATCAAACTGTAGTATTCCATTTTTAAACAAGTTATTTCTCTCCATGATCTAGATTTCAGTGGTTAAACTGATTCCTGAACGAACCTGCTATGATTCCAATTGTTGGATTACTGAGAGGGGGGTGAATCAATAATAGAGAAATTTAATCATTTTTCACCAAAAATGCAAGTGTTATATCAATGTAGCATTATCATCCAATAGTTGTAGAGTAAATAAACAATGAAAAAATGAGAAATCATACACATACATAATACACCAATGTTTTTACGTGGAAACCCAAAGTGGGAGAAAACCACATAATTCCTTTTCTTATATGTATTTAAGATTTACATTCATTGGAAACACCAACTTCCTTTGTTTTCCAGTTGTAACTGGAAGGAGGCTCCAACCCCCTAGTTTCTCAGGCTACAACCTGAGGGAAGCTCCAACTCCCCAATTCTCTGGCTACAACCATAAGGAGGCTAAAACCCCCTATGTTCTTTGGCTACAACCAGAAGGTGGATGCAACCACCTATCCTTTCCCCATCCAACTGCCATGATGTAGAAGTAGAATGATGGAACCACTGTCACACTATCATTGTGAGATATACCACTATAAAACTATACCAACCTATACCATTGACCTGTGTCCAACCTGTACTACTTCCCTACAAGAAACCTATACCTAAACTGATCATGTATTAAACAAATACTAAGGATATGTGACTTGTATTTCTGCAGCATGCATATGTACTCACCCTATCTGTTATGCAACCCGTGTATGTACACGTCATGTCTATTATGTAGCCTACGTATACCTTCTGAAAACTAAGGTTTTCTTTCTTCTAAAAACTTCTGACCCTCTGCAAATTTTTTCACATAGATATGCAACCTGTCACTATATCCAGACTGTAACTATACCCCATGCACACATACTCATACATAAACTTTACCCCAAAGCATATATATCTCTCTATTCATGTGCCATACAAGTGTGTGTAACGATAAACAAGTATAATCACCCTCACATGATCTATACATCAAACCCTTTTTTATATTTAGCCTCTCAATACATCAACCACTTCGCAAATACAAGCTCTCAACCATGCACCACAAAAACCCTTAGCCATATTCCAAGAAATACAATATGTCCCTCAACTCTAACAAGAAGTATCAATGATAAATATTGATTATACCATCATTGTATTTCTTTAGATTTGAATTATAAAAAAGATCTCATGAAACCACTAGTCTCTCTAGGGAGAATCCTCAAATCTCCATAACCATTTCTCATGCATACATCAAAATCCAACTACTCATAGAAATAAGGAATACCTTTTGAACCAGTGAATAGATCTGATGTATCTGATCACTATAGACCTTCCCAGGATCTTGTTTTCAGAATCTAAAACCTTGTCTTCTTCATCTCTTCAGATTTCCATGGCTTTGCCCTCACATACGGGTCATGTTATATTGGTAGCCAACGCATGTATGCACTTGGTGTATTGGTAGCCTACGTATTATGCACCCTTTTGTACTCTTATCTCGCGTACACCTCAAAACTTAGGGTTTTTTGTATTCTCTGTAATTATGAAACTTTCACCGTCAACCTTTCATGCTACCTTAGACTTTCGCAACTTCATATATATCAATGAGTACTTGCAATAATCACTACACAATAATAGATATTCAATGTGATCAAGTGTGATAATATGAGAGGCCCTTGCCTCTTATTTATACTTTCATGTAGCTTCCTCAAGGGGTTACCTTCTAATCATATTAACCCACTTTCCTTGTTTTAGGGCTAACCCACTTCTAACCACTTGTCCACTTAACTTGACCACTTTCCACAAATAGTAAGTTCTCCACTAACTTTATTATTTAAATAATTTATTTTTTCCACCACTTTGACTTATCCATAAATAGTAAATTCTCCACTAACTTTATTATTTAAATGATTTTTTCTTTGCACCCACTTTGACTACTTTGACCTTTTAGGCGCTTCTAGTTAACTCATGAGGGTTCTCCAACTTCACATGGTCATAAATCTCTAACCGTGAGGAATTATGTGACATTCCACATACCATCGGAAATGGAATGACATGCACTATCCATCTAGAATAGTTTTACCTGCAAATATATCAAAATTCATACCATTACCCATAAAAAAAAATTGTGTCCATTACCCATACCTTTGTGCTACCAGAATTTGCTACCAGACTATCTTCAAGGATTGACCACAATGACAACCAACCCAATTAATCAACATTGTCTGGACTAGATTTACACAGTATTAACCCTAGTCTGATGTGTCTACCTAATGTGTTATGTTGATTTGTCCTATCCAACGTGGAATTCATATGCGATAAGACCATCGAGCTCAACCTTTTTGGATTTCCCTTTCCGAATTCCCACTCTGTGGAACCCATCAAACCACTTATGTCGTGAATCATATAACATTATTTATATTGGGATCCTCCTATCAGAAAGTTGTCTTACCCTCTTATTTTGAAATTTCTGAAACCCAAGGCCTGAAATCCCATCAAGCTTTTGTTTTTCATATTGAATTTTTCTACATGTCAGGTTGAAGATCCCATTCATCCTTTGGGCCACCCTTCCTGGTGATGATGTGGTGTTTATGTGTCATGTTAACTGCCACCCCATTACCCAATGGTTTCTATCCATTTGTTTGACCTTGATTTTCCCAACCTTTTCCCATAGAACCTTAATGTTCATCCTCTTCATATGGATACGTTCCCTTTTTCAAATTGACAACCACGGTTCATCAATCAAACCAAACCAATGGTCAAAAATCCATCAATCATATGGAATACAAAAATCCATACCTCTTCTCTTCCATGAATCAATTAATATTCCATATCTCAAATATCGTATGTCGTCTTTCCTTTTTATATCATCTTCCCATAGTCTTACCTGTTCTCTATTAGCACTAGAAGTCACTCCAGACGCAGAAAGAGTGATCCCGGTACCCATTTAGATATAATTGATTAAATCAGGTTTAAATTTAGGTGGATTAGCAAGGAAGAGAAAGAATGAGGGCAACAAATTGTCTGCAAAATCATTTCATTGGGCATGGAGTCAACACATCCTACACATCAAAGGAACTCAAGCTACCTGCTAGACCAAAAGGGCTATAATTGATGTATGGAGGTATAAGTAAGATAAAAAAAATAAGAATATCATCAAGAAGATATCCTCTCTACAAAAATGACTTAAAATATTACTAGAACATAGATCATGAAAGGAGGCAATTACTACAAATCATTTGCATCTCATGAATCTTCTGCCCATGAAAAACCATTGATATTCAATTCCTGCAATTCCATTCAAGTAATATGACAAGGTAAAATGATAATAAAGAACAAATATTCTAATAAAAAACTTTCATGAATCTCTAATGGCAGAAATGCCTACATCACATGCCCCCATGCTTACAAATACATAGACAAATTTCCCTTGCAACTCTCTCAAGCTCTTTCTCCTCTCTTGGATCATGAATCCCCCCCCCATTTTCTCCAAGAGATACCTCCTTCATTAAATAGAAAATAACATCAAAAATATCCTTAGGAGGTTAAATCCCATCTCTTTCATTGGATTCTAAGCCTTGGAGATAGGTGGCAACAGTCAAAGAGACAAAAATCCAACAAACTGCTAATTTTTAGGAATTTGTTGGAAGTCATTAATAAATTTGTTGTCAAATCGCTGCATGAGGTTTTAATGGAGCTAAATATTAGGTGCAAGTGCCATTTAGAATCTAAATGATCTTTGATAAATCATTTGAACCATCCTTGACAGGTGGAAACCTCCAAACAAGGAGAATATCCAATAACTATATGGTTTGCAGTGCACTAGTGTTTTAATTTTATCTTTCAAATGCCAAAACAAGTCACGATTATTTTTGTTCATCATGCAAATTCCATAATCATGATCCTCCACAATTTTTTTTATAAGAACCCACATCACCATTTTGGACTTTTGATAAAATCTTTAGAAGAAGCTACTACATGAAATGAGTTTGTAGCGCCAGTTTGCACCACACTGGTGTTTTAATTTTATCTTTCAAATGCCAAAATGGGTCAGGATGATTTTTCTTCATTAGGTCAAATCCATAACCATGCTCCTCCACAAAAATAATTCAGAAGAACCCACATCACCATTTCGGATTTATGATAAACTCTTTAGACAAATATGCTACAGGAAATGAGTTTGCAGCGCCTGACATCGGTGCTACGAACTTTCCTATAGGTGTTGTTTTGTGCCAAATCAACTCAAATGATTACAAAACCATGCAACAAGCCTTGCAAACCTATAATAAACTAGCTATAACTTCTGAGTAACTAATGAGAAGGGTTTATAACACCAGAATTGTGGGTTTCACTACTACACAATGGAAAAATTGCGATGATCTAATCGCGACGTTATGGATAAAATTGGCCATACTGTCAAAAAATAGAGGAATTGTTTTTTTCTCCATACTTCCCGATAATGTCGCACTTGTGACGTACTTTTCAAATCGTCACAAGAGAGGTGATGTTCAAAATATGTCTCTCTTATGAAAACATCAAATGTGCGTCACACTTGCGACGATGTGGACATTAGGTTGTCCCCACCCAATAGTCACCCACTATCTAAAAAATTCAACATTGAATTGGTCAACAATCATCGAAATTGCGACATTACGTCTGTCACACTTGCGACGGTGTGGACACTAGGTTTCCGCCCCTAATGGTCACCCACTATTTGACAAAGGCAACATTGACTTGGTCAACTATCGTCGGAATTGTGACGTTATAAAATCTATAAATATGTTTCTTTTTACGGATGTTGCGACAAGTTTTCTATAAGAACGATGGTTCAAAAAGGGTATAAGGTCTTCTTGGCAAACAAAAAAAGTTTCTTTTTCATATTCTATAATATAAAAAAATAATAGATATTCTATTATACACCACTCAATTTTATAAGATAATTATTAGTATATGTCTGTGGGGAAGAATGTCAGAAAACATTAGAGGTGAGAAAAAATTAAAGAGGGTGAAAAGGGTGACAAAAAATGTTATTTCCCTTGCAAAAATTGTTGTATTGGACGCCCCGAAAGAGTTTTAATAAAAAAAACTAAAAAAATTGTAGAAAATATGGGCACATGGATGAGAGATCAAATGAATATCGTCCCATGGTAATTATATATATATATATATATATATATATATATATATTCATTATTTGTTTTAATATTGATTGTATTCTCAAACTTTTATAGTGTTTTATACATGCACTAATTTTTCATGATCGTTTGTAATTATAAAGTTATATTTCCCCCCTAACTTTTTGCAGAAATCACCAAGTAGTAGCATAAATGATGTTGTACAAGATGAGGAACATGAAGCAGATAATGAAGATCCAGTTAATGATCCCATGGAAGTAGATGACAATAATAACATAGTTCAAGATTATGGGACAAATCAAATGATCCAAGACTTATTTGGTCATCCAAATGAGGATCATGGGGACAATAGTGATGGTATTTATGATGAGCCTCTTCTTGAAAAGGAAAATAAACAACTGTATAAAGGGTCAAGAGAAAATATTCTCTCCACTACATTGTTGTTGGTGAACTTAAAGGTTACGAATCATTCTTCAAACACTTGTATGACACAAATCCTAAGATATGTAATATGTTTCATCACATATACATAAAGGTTGATTTCCCCCCCTTTTTTTAGTGTTAATTAATGAGTAAAATAAAAATGCAATATTTACAATTATTATTCTTTACATTAACTAGTTATTTTTTATGTTTTAGATTGTTAGGTGAATTTATGTTACCATAGTCAAATATTTTACCTCGCACATATCGATATTTACATGCCATTATGAAAGACATTGGAATGGAGTATCAAAGTATATATGCATGTCCCGATGATCATATTATATATTATGAAAAACATGCGTTGAAAGAAAAATTGTCGGTATGTGGTATCAGTGGATATTGAACTGATCAAGTAACAAAAATGGTTCCTCAAAAGGTTCTCTGGCATATTCCCATAATTCCATGTTTGCAGTGAATGGTCAGGTGCCAAAGCATAGCATAGTTTATGGATTACCATGCATGAAACATAATTGAAGATGGAATTATTGAAATTCCTGCAGATGGTTATTCATTTAAGGAAATTGTTGCAAAATGGCCAGAATTTACAGATGAACCTCATAATGTTAGGCTTTCATTGGCAACTGACAATGTTAATCCATTTTGAGAACTTCGGTCTATTTACTCAGTTTGGCCTATTTTTTTTTATCAACAATAACATTCCTCCTTGGATGTCAATAAAGAGGGAGCACATAATGTTGACAATGATTGTTCCAGGTATTTGTTTACATTAATTTTTCGAATGTAAATTTTTCATTTTTCTCTGTTTTTGCATAATATCTTTTATTTACGTATATATACATACCATGGTAGTAATTTTGTGTAATTTAAAAAAATTAGGTAAGTACCAAGTTAAAGATATGAATGTGTATATCGAGCCTCTTATCAATGAGCTACTAAAGTTATGGGAGGGCATCACTATGTATGACATCTGTAAACCAATTGGGAAAAAGATATTTCAATGTTGTGGGATACTTTTATGGACAATTCATGATGCCCCTGGACTAACACATTTTTGTGGTATGTAACGTTCCATATTTCACACTTGAACAATATATAATTAATTGAATATATCATGCATGTTTTTTAAATAATCCTTTCGTATATTAATAATTCTCATTAATCCATCTGTTGCAAGTCTTAAAACAAAGGGTAAATTTGCATTCCCAGTTTGTGGTCCTAAGATGAAATGTTGTTGGTCAAAAAGTTTAGGAAAGGAGGTGTTTTATGAATAAAGACACTTCCTCTCTAAGAACCATATGTATTGTACTATTGAAAAATATATTTTCAATGGGAAACAAGAGACTGGACAAAAACCATGAATAATGACACCTCTCCTATGGAAGTTGGCATATGCTAGAATTGATCCTCGAGATACGCATTTTGTTTATGTATATTAAATGGAATCATGTTTTGAAATTTTGTTTTAATTATTCAATCTATTTTACCGCATTTGATAAATAGTGTTCTGATTTTTTTTATGCTTCATCAATGTCGTCATCTTGAAGGTAATAATAATGTTCTTCCACGAGGAATGAAATGTTCTCTCACTCAATTCATAAGATTTCCTTACTATGAGGAGATAAAAATAGTTCATTTTTTTTTATACAATGCATATCGGGAAGAATGTGACAGAAACATTACGACGAACCATAAATGGCAGGAGGGATAAAGAAAAAACTGTCAAAATTTGTAATGACATTCAGGAAGCCTATCATGAAAGGAAAAGTGTACTAATCTAATCAAATAATGATGGATACCAAAATAACCTTCCATGGTTATTAACATAGAAACAAAGAAATGGTGTAAAAGAGGTCATTCAAAGAATTAAATTTCCCATAGGTTTTTGTTCAAACATAAATAATATCTTAATGAAGAAAGGTGAATTTGGTGGGGAAAAAACACATGATTGACATACCTTCATTAAGGTAATCAATAATTTTAGTATTCATATTTATGTATTGCTCGTATACATTTTTTGACATTTTTATTTTTTTTGTATAGTTTTGAAACAAGTAACAATTAATTTTTATTGTTACAGTATGTTCTACCTCTATCTCTCCCAAACGACTTTGACAACAACGTAAAATACGTTATATATGATCTTGGAAAATACATGAGGTAACTAGATGCAATATATATGCAAAAATAAAACATTTTTTGTTGTACTTAATGACATGTGTTTAACTTGTAATGTAATATCTATTATGTTTTGTTGAAACATGTTATTTTCTTCCGTCGTGATCTGTAGATGGTTTTGATTGAAAGAAATCCATGAAGATTATATAAAGTATTGGAAGAGAGAAATTCCTCAACTAATGTGTGAAATACAAAAGTATCTACCTCCAACATTTTTCAATGCACAATAAAACTACCTCATACACCAAGTTGAGGAGATTGAAATGTGTGGACCTATACACACAAGGTCAATGTGGTTGGTGGAGAGGCACTTGAAATCATTGAAGTCTTTTGTTAGACAAAGAGAATGTCCTGAGGGTTCTATGGTGGAGGGATATATGGTATATGAATCCATGGTGTATATTATTTAGTATCTTCCTAAATTAGCAGTGCAAGCTATGAATGCAGTGGATTGCATTTGGGATGTGAACTCCATCAAAACATTTGAAGGGAAGCAATTGTTGGGGAAAGGTACAATGAATAAAGTGAGAGGTAATATTTAAATTATGGATATTTGTAATAAATACAAATTTTCATTTTTTTGTGTATATGATCATACTCATTTAATATTTATTCTTTCATCATTTATTAATATTTACCATGGTTATAATATTTACCATGATTTAATATTGGTGAATTGTGATTTTTTGATCGGTTAGTTGCTCAATATTGGGATGCACTACATTTATACATTGCAAACAATCTTGACTGGATGAAGGTGTGGATTGATATATGTAAACAATGTCATGGTGGTAGGTTATCATGGAAAGAACTGTCTGAATTGGTTAAAGAAGCTCATCGTAATGGATATTCCAATGTTACGCAGTGGGAAATAGATTTAACATATTGTTTGAAAGATGGAAAGGAAAGAAAATTCACCCATTTTATTCAATTATTTTATATTATATTAATGTGACTGTAGGTGTGATTTTTTCATATTATACTTTCCAAGTTATATAAATTTGTTTATTATTAATTGACAATGCATCTTTTACATGTATGGCATATTGCATTTGAAACACCACAAGGCTATGTGTTGAATGGTCACAAATTTTGCATCAAACAGTTGGATGAAACTAGGAAAACTTATGATAGTGGGATAACTGCAGTATTCAGGGTCACTAATGTTTCCTCTAGGAGTGATAGACATCCTTGAGAATATGAAAATATATACTATGGGTTTTTGAATGATATAATTGAGTGTGAATTTAATTCCTTCAAATTATTTTTTTTCGATGTCAAATGGTATAGGTTATGAATGAATGAAAATGATAAGGAAAGAGTTGTTATTCATCATGCCAACAAATTTCCAATGATTAAAACAACAGTTTTTGAAAAATCAAATGACCGCTATGATTTTCCAAGTCAATGTGAACATGTATTTTACTCAAAGGTTCAAGGTAAGAGGGATTGGTCATTTTTTGTTAGATATGATCCAAGAGGAAGGCCAATAAAGTATATTGTATATGAAGAAGATGATATTGAAGAATAAGATGATGTAGAGATAGAGAAGGAGGAATATGGGTCGAAAGATGAAGAAGACAGAGAAGATGATCTAGGCATAGGAGAAAATGCACCAGTTCTTGATGATGATATCGATGAAGATATGCTCGAAAATGGAATTGATGATTATGATGATATCATCAATCCTTTCAACGTTGTTTCTGAACCATATTTTGATACATATGTTGATTTGGATGATCAAGAAGAAGATACAGAAGATGTTGGACAACTGAGAGGGGGGGGTGAATCAGTTGTTACCGTGCTTAAACAATTATGGTTCTTTTAAACTCTTTGTAGAGACATTTAATGATGATCACACTAATGCAGGGAAATAAACAATGACTCTTTTAGCATCATTCACATATATGAGAAACATAGAGACAAATATTTCCCGAGGAAACCCATGCAGGGTAAAAACCTCTTTTTCTTTATATGCTAAGTAATAGTTATATTCTTTATAGTATCATACATATGAGCACCAACTCATAATGAGGCTACAACCTCAGTTTTTCAAGCTGCAACTTGCTGAGAGCACCAACTCTCTGTTTTCTCTAGCACCCACTAGAAGGAAGCACCAACTCCTTGGTTTCTCTAGCACCAACTAGAAGGAAGCACCAACCCCCTGGTTTCTCTAGCACCAACTAGAAGGAAGCACCAACTCCCTATGTTCAAGCACCCACTTGAACCTTTGAGGACACCAGTCCTCCCTAGCTCCACCCAACCACCTTGAAATATAAATCTTTGCTATTGAAACTTTTTATAGTGATATGATGTTCAACAATGGCTTACCAGACTCATCACTGTTATGCTGCATTTCGTTGCTCTGTTTGCCTCATTTCCTTTCTGCACACATCACTTGTGCTGTCTGTTCTTCCACTTTTTATGCATTGTGCACCATGTCCATTTACTGCACAGTTCATTTTCTATGCTATTCAGCTGCTGCACTCTCCTCCTTCTTCACACATGAATCACCTTCACCAACAACAACCACAGCAAACTCCAATAGTGACAACAACCCTTCTCTTATCTGTACCATGTATATATAGCTTCTGTGCATCTTGTGCACGCAATATTCACCATTCTTCTGCATGCTCATACCATGCCAATATCCTCCACCTCTCGAGTGCTCTACGTGATCATCATCGTAACTCTTCATCTTCTCTGGCTGTTTTCCCACGCGTTCAACATCACTGGATGTTATGTTGAGATTCCTCAGCCTCTCTGGCAGTTGAGACTCTTCGTCTTCTCTATGACAGTCAAGCTCAACTTCTCTATTTTAGTTACAAGCTTCCACGCTCATCCATCTATCAATCCCGTCTAAGAATAATCTTCCTTCACTTGGACGAAGCTTGGAGACTCTTCATCTCCTCTGGCGATCACATAGGGGTCTCTTCGAATTCTCTAGTAGATGCCATCAATGGTTTCTGGTAGTTTCATTGTGTCGTGCATCAGTAGCCCTCCGATCAACACTTGATCTGACGGTTCATATTACATCGGGATTTCACATATCGCGATATCGGGATTCCTGATGTCAATAATCTTTGACATGTCCAACTCTCAATCCCCAAAACTCCGACAAGGACTGGAATCAACGGTCCATATTCAACCTTAATCTAATGGCTTAGATTACATCGTGATTTCACATATCGCGATATCAGGATTCCTGATGTCAATAATCTTTGACATGTCCAACTCTCGATCCCCAAAACTCCGACAAGGACTGGAATCAAAGGTCCAGATTCAACCTTAATCTAACGGCTCAGATTACATCGCGATTTCACATATCACGAAATTGAGATTCTTGTGGTGAATGTTCTTTGAAAACTTCAACAGTCGATCCTCAAAACTCCGACATGGACTGGAATCAACGGTCTAGATTTGATCTTGATTCAAGGGCTATGATTTAAGTCGCAATTTTGCATATCGCAAAATCAGGATTCTTGTTGCATTGTTTCTTTGACATTTCCAACACGCGATCCTTGAAACTCCAAAGTGGTGTCCATCTATTGACATCACACGTGGATTGACACATGTTGAATACTGCCACGTGTCACTCTGATTCATGACTTACATGTGCCTGAAATGTTGAATCAGTCTGATACTTGTCATTGCCTGGTTGTGCCATGTGTTCCTAGATAACGTGGTCTACTGATGTGAGTTGGGTTGACGGTCTAGATCACATCTTGATCTGACGGTTCAGATTTAGTCGAGATTTCACACATCGCGATTTTGGGATTCTTGATGTCAATATTCTTTGACATCTCCAACACTTGATCCTCGAAACCCCAAAATGGTGTTGGATCAACAGTCCACATAACCCCCTGAGATGGACGGTCCTCCTGCTTTCAGGATTTGTGAGCCCTCTACTCCTTTCACTTTTAAATATCGTGCAGGTTTTCCTTGATCAAACGGTGGTCAGAACCTACACTCAGATCTGACGCCTGAGATCTATCCTCCTCTTTAGCGCACTCTTCTTGTCTTTATTCAGATCTGACAGCCCTCATGCTGTCGGGATTTGTGAGCCCTCTACTCCTTGAACTTTAAAGAATGTGCAGGTTCTCCTCAATCCAACGGTGGTTGGACCCTGCGCTCAGATCTAATGACCGAGATCTATCCTCCATATCTGTGCGCTCCTCTTGTCTACATTGAGATCTGACAGTCATCGAGAATTCGGGATGGGATCCAATGATCACCGACGCTTCTCCTCCAAGCTTACACATCCTTCTTACTTGGAAGAATTTCTAAGTGTCAAAGGCCTCGACCTTTGATCCGCCTGTGATCCTAAGTACACTATCTCCCTTGAGATTTAGTCATGAGTTAACCTCATCCCTAGTGCACACCTATGCACTGCATTCGACTCTGCGCTAATTCCTCCTGAGCTTACGTTGTTCCTGTTTTTCCATCGATGCACACTCCGATCCTGCCATCTTCACTGTTGTACTTGCCATCAATGACAAGCATACACTACCTGTTAAACATTTTCCAACAATATCCCCCTTTGGCATTGATGGCAAATAAGGCACCCGAATTCTTTTCTCCCCCTTTGACATCAATGTCAAATAAGAGACATGCTCCCCCTGAGCTATTGCAATAATTTTAGGAGGCATTAGATATTCAAACAATGCAAAACTCCCCCTAACAAGATGGAATTTTTAGGTGTGAAACGAAATGACACCCAACTTTTGTTTGAGATATTCAAACGATGTCTTGGCTAGGGGATTAGTAAATATGTCTGAAATTTGTTCTGTAGTGGGAATGTAATGGACCTGAATAATCTGATTGGTGACCTGCTCTCTCAGAAAATGATATTTTATGGGAATATGTTTTGTCTTGGAGTGGAGGACAGGATTTTTAGACACACTGATGGCACTTGTGTTATCACAATGAATTGGGATCGGTGCAATATATTTTACCTCTAAGTCTGCAAGTGTCTGAATCATCCATAATACCTGTGTGCAACAGGTAGCAACAGTAATGTACTCTTCCTCTATGGTTGATAAAGAAATGGAACCTTGCTTTTTACTAAGCCAGGCTACTAAGGAGTTACCCAAAAAGAATGCTCCTCCACTGGTGCTTTTTCTCTCATCAACACAATTTTCCCAATCTGCATATGAATAAGCAGTCAACTGAAGACTTTGATTTCTGGGATACCACAGACCATAAGCCATTAATTCTTTTAAGTACCTGAATATCCTTTTGACATCTTGCAAATGAATTTGTTTAGGTGCAGCCTGATTTCTTCCTACCATTCCTACAACATGCATTATGTCTGGGCGAGATGCTATGATGTACAATAGGCTTCCTATCATTGATCGATATGATCTTTGATCAACATCAGGTGAATCATCATCCTTTCTTAATTTACATCCAGTTACCATAGGTGTACCCACAGGTTTAGAATCTTCCATTTGAAACCTTTTCAACATTTCTCTTAAATA
>ML814562.1:44537-59558 GCA_009831015.1 Picea engelmannii | reverse complement strand
CACTTTAGGAAATTACATAAAAATAGATCTGATGAAAGATGTAGTGGTTTTATGCATATATTCACACATTTTTGTTGAGATAAACCTTAGTAAGGGTCTTTCAGACAAAAAGATTCTCGCATGCAATAATTTTAAATACACACGTCTTGGATTATGAGAACATATCGTTCAAGTGTAGGATATGTCATCTTCAAAGAAATTTACAAGCCACTTGTTCCCATGTTCGAGTTCATCCTCGTAGGAAAAACTGAACCAAATCAAAACCAAAGAGATGGAATTTTATAGAGGAATCAAGGTCAGATATTGACCTTGATCAAAATTAGGTAAATCATGTCCCAAAAGTAACAATTTGGGAATCCACTCCTTTCTCAAGGGATAAAGTAGAATATTTGGACATAAGACTCTCCTCCTTGAGGGAGGTTGTGATATCTAACACTCCTCTAGGTGGAACAAAAATACATCATGAAACTAATACATGCAATTCAGATAAACGCCTCTTTCTTTCTAAGAACTCTAACATCCCACCTTCCAACTCACATTTAGTTATCATGGATCTGTTTTTAGAGGGGTGGAAATAAGTTAAAATGAAGAAGAGGAAAAGGAAAATCTCAAGGAATAGGATTGTGAGAATACCTTTCCAAATAAGCTAGAAAAACATAAATTTTTGAGTTAGGGAGTGAAATCCAATTGCTATATCACTGACTTTGGGAAGCCCTTATAACAAAAGGGTCAATCATGAGGTCGCATTGGGGACAATAGAGTAATCAACCCTGATTTTTTGGTCTTGGTGTCGACTATCCCCCCTCTTCTTTACCATAGAGGCCATAATATTTTAGACTTCCTACCCAAGGTGACAACATAGGGAAGGTGGTGTTATACTTGGGATCGAAGTTTTCTAGACTCACTCAGACTCCTTGGAGGGTTTCTCGCTACTCAGTGAGGTAACTTTCACCAGGGTGTTAGTTAGTTAAGCGGGTTATCAACACAACTTTCCCACTTGTTGATACTCAGCCCCTTCATGCATCGATCATCGATGTTGGATTCCATCACCAACTAGCACTTCTTTGTGAGAAGGTTTGTTTTTATTCTTGACTCCTATATTAATTAGCGTGTGCTAGATAATACAAGTGTGAAAGAGTAACATTATGGTAATCGTTATGAGATTACTGTAATACCAACAAGATACTAGTAATGAAGTAGAACCATTGTACTAATTATCTCTAGATTTGAGATCAAAGGCCCTAAGAAGGGAGTGATTGGCGTGGTACCAAGTTAATGGTGTGCAGTATATGATTTTATCCCACTGTAAAAATACTTCAAGTTCTTAGTAGATTTCCTTGAACCCTTAGTTTTTCCATCAATGATTTTGTTTTTTCTTTTCTTTGTCCTTACTCTTTACTATAAAGTCACTTTTGGATGATTTTCTATTGCTTATAAATTATTTATTGAATCTGTCCTTTTTTAATAATTGTCTACACAACTTAAATGTAATGTTAGTAATCTCCTTGGTGACATTTAAAGTTTCAACAAAATTTTCAAAAAGAGATAAACTCTTCAAGGTAATCACAACCAAATCTTCCTCCTATGTACTATGTACTTTTTCTTTCACATTCCATATTTCGACATTATCTAATAGTTTATTTTATGCTCCCACATTGTATTCACATTGGATGTATCTTTTAGTCCCATTGACCTACTTTTTTGGTCATTTGTTGGACATTAATAACATTATCTTATCTTATCTACATCTATAGAAATTGTTATCAACTAACCATGGATGCATTTTCAATTTCAACAAGTTGTTTGGAATTGAATCACCCTCTTCCATATTCATTAGAAACAATACATACTCTTAAGGTAAAAGGATCTAACCTTTGGTGGAATTTTCATTCATCTACTTTAGCCTTGTCCAAACTATGAAAGAATCCTCTGCATATTGGAATTGTAGAAACTTATCATTTGTTATGGATAGCTTTATTAACATCGTAATCTTTATCTCTCTATTGTTCGATTGAAATACTTCTTTCCCATTATCATCATGAGAGTTTCCACTGTTGGATCATGTTGTCATTGATGCCAAAGGTTTAATTAATTGATGTCAAGTGATTGATTGATATATTGATGCCAAAGGATTGATTGATGATTGATGTCAAATGTAATATGTATTTTCCTAGATGAATATGGATCAATGATTTATCATTGATACATGATGCATAGATGAAGATGGATCGATGTGGTTTCATTGGTATATGATGCATTTTTGAATTGATGTAAAGATTATTCATTATTGTCTTATCATGGTTGATAAGGATTACAAAAGGATGAAATACAAAGTGGTCCCCTTATGGTGAAATACATCACAAGAATATGCTTTATGGTTGAGTTATCCTAGAATAATGGTTAATAAAACCCATGTTTATATGTGGAATAATGAGATGAAGATCAATGAATTTGTTAGTGAAACTATCCTAGATGGATAGTGCTTGTCATGCCTTTTCCGGTGGCATGTGGAATGTCACATAACTCCTCATGGTTTGAGAGTTATGGCCCTAAGAAGATGAAGGACCCTCATATGTAGGCTCTTAGCCCCAAAAGGTCAAATAAGTCAAAGATCTTGCAAAGAAGAAATTATTATTTAAATGGTAAAGAAAAGTGACAAAGTCGAGGAGGATTATTTAAATAATAAAGTGAAGTGAAAAAATCAAAGAAGATTATAAAGTGAGGAATATTTAAATGATAAAGAAATGAATAACTTTCTAATTATGGAAAACGGTTAACCCTAAAAATGAGAAAAATAGGTTAAGTGACCTAGAAATGGGTTAAGTGACCTAGAAGTGGGTTAAGTGACATAGAAAATACTTCTAAGGAAGCTACTTGGAGAGTATAAATAAGAGGCAAAGGTATCTTGTGTAGAGTATCTCTTATGTATCTCTTGAGCATGTATTGAAGATCTATTTTGAGAGAGAGAAGGTTTGGAGAATCTCATGGATGCATCAAAGTTTTGGTAAGTTTGAGATCATGAAGAAAAAAGTCTTGGAAGTTCATAAACCCTAGTTTCTGAGGAATACGCAGGTTGTAGTAAGCAAGGGCACGTACATACGTGGGATGTAGTAAGAAAGGGCACATACATACACAGGATGAATGAGTACATGGCACGTACAGTGGATGAAGTCATGAAGACTTGTGTGTGAGTTGGTGCCAGACTCTTGAAGACTGAAGCAGGTTCTAGATCTACATTCTATGGGCTCAGATATGCCATAGAAATTCTAGTATGGTTACATTGTTGTCTTGATGGATACTCTTTCTTGTTGTGTAGTGAATTCTCAAGGCATTCTTGGTATGGTTGTTGTGATGTGGTTTGTGTTGGTTGATAGAGTGAGTGACACTCTTATGATTCAGTATTGATATGATTGCTATAGTATATTGGTTGCTTATACATGATGAGTAGCATTCATATTGTATGGTTGAGGAGCATGAGTAAGTTGTTGGAGAGCTTGGATGTGTTTTGATTGGTTATGGGTCAGATTGGATAGTGAAAGACAAAAGAGAATGTAATTGAAGGTTGCAAAGGATATGAGTTCATATTGAAGAGAAAAACCTAAGTAACTAATAAGTGATACACATGTTGTAGTATAGACTAGTCACGCACATACGTGAGATGCACTACTGGTAGGGTGCATACATACACATGTTGTACTACCGACAAGTCGTGTACCTATTGACAGATTGATATATGTTGAGGATTGTTGCCTCATCTCAGTTGGTTCTGAGGGTGTAAGTTGAGTCTTGCATTATAGATCTTGTTCTCTTGTAGAGTTGTACTCTATTCAATTGTTGCTGATAAACCCAAGGATTGTAGTCCGTAATAAAAAGAAAATTGTACATACATCTTGTGCTCTTTGTGTTCCTTGTGGATATTATTTATTGATGATATGTTGTTGATATATGTTTCTAATGTATGTTCACATTTAACTGGTTATAAATGACAACAATAAGTAATGAGTAAATGGTGATTGCTAACTAATGAGTTGTGTGAAGGGAAAGTGTTGGGAAAAAGAGCCCTACATTGTTCACCCCCCTCTCAATGTAGTCGATGTGTCCAACATCTCCTACCCTTTCTTGTGACCAATCCTAAAAATCCATTGCATTGGAATCTGGTAATCATACATTGCTTTGAGACATTGAAATTGTGACCATTGGACTTCTTACTAGGGTTAAAAAATATATACAAGAAATGCACTAGTTTTTATCGACAAATAAATGCCAAGCACCAATGGAATAATTTAACTAATCCCAATAAATAAAAATTCACCTCCAAAACTATAGAATTGCTGCAGAAACCCCGATAGATCTAGAATTCTAGTTAAATTGAACACAAACAATTTGTTGATATTCAAGAGATGAGAGAAAGTTTTTACTCCATAAATCAGAGAATTATATTAATAAAAAATGAATATACATGAACAATCATCCTCAAAAAAGAAGGGAGGAGGTGAATATATAGAATTTCCAACATAGAAATTCTAGTAAAAAAAAGCTAGAAATAGCTAAAATAGGTGTCATAAGCTAAGGGAGACCACATAGTTTGACCTAGAACACTAAATATACATGTCACACACTCATTAATTTCCAAAATAGTTAAGTGATGCGCATTATCTCACTTAAGCTCACTTAACTGACAAGAGAAGCAATTCCAACTCACTTAACTGACCCGAAATAGTAGTTACTAATAATAGTAACGACAAAAATCATTAATTAAGGAATAAATATCTCACTCAAAGAGGAGGTGCACATTCCCCAATAATATATGAGTTTTTCATGGGGGATTTGGAATAAATCAAGAATAAATAAAGAAAAATCAAGAAAATCAAGAACCGGAAGTTGAGTCTTGATTTAAAATTAACAGTTTTCCCTAAAATCTAGGGATGAGGTGCACTTCTCCTCTATGTGGCCAAATTAGGTGAAATAAAGTGTAAATTAATGTATTAACCAAGATATAGGATTCTAATCTAGTTATAAACTAATGTAAGTTAGGATTATGCTCCAACACCCCCCCTTAAGCCTAACTGTAATGACAAAAAATTTGAGTCCCAACAACTTGGCCATTTTAGGTACTCATTACATAAAAGAATTACTCATGAAAAGAGGAAAGAGGGAAAACATCATGGGAAACCGCCGCCCAGCCCCCAAAAAAAAAGAGGAAAAAAATGCTGAGTGGCCAAAAGTGACCTACTTAGTTGTCTCCACCACTCCAAGCATAGATCTTAGTTATAAAAATTTATTTTCAGTGAAGGACTTGGTAAAGATATCTACAACCTCAGAGTGTGAATTTGGATATGAATCAAGTGACATATATAAATGTATGGGAAGAAAAGGTTATGTGGCAGCCAGGGCTTGAGGTGCCCCAAAAAACTATGATCTAGTCCTTCTTGTATCTGCATGATCACCGACTAGTTCACCCACATCTTGCAAGGTTTTCTCTGCCCAAGTTGGAAACTGAGTTGGAGAAGACATGAAATTATCCTCATCCTCTATATCAGACCTGAAAGTCTACTCTAATGGCTTTTCTTAAGTGCTCTAAAAAGTTTTTGACTCCTCCTCATCAGTGACAACAAGCGGTTCCTCGGCAGGGTCTTCTGAAAAATCATGCAGTGATTCTTCTTCAAACTTCACACTTCGAGCTATAATGAAATTTTCAGTGTGAGAGTCCAGAAATATATATCCTTTGACACCTTTAGGATATCCAAAAAATATGCATTCAACACTTTGAGGCTCCAAATCCTTCCTCTTATCTGTCGGAATGTGAGCCCATGCTCGTGAACCAAAAATACGAAAGTGTGACACTTTCGATTTCTTACCCGTCCAACATTCAAAAGGACTGGTGACTTTGAGTGATTTTTGAGGAGCTCAGTTCTGAATGTATGCTGCACAATTAATAAATTCAGCCCATATCTTGGGAGCTAATGATTTCGACTGTAGCATACAATTGGCCAGCTCTTTTAAGGACCGATTTTTCCTCTCCGCAACATCGTTCTGCTGTGGTGTATATGGCATTGTGTGTTGTAGTTGTATACTAATTGAAGGCTGTGGGAATGGGACCGTAATGTCACTATGAATCATCCCAAGTGGTGAAGAAGCTCTCTGTGCCTTCCCTTTGTCAAAAATTTTCTCTAGATGCTTGCCAATAATGTATCCTTGACATACACCGCTTGTGAATTTAATAGATGGCAATCCTTCTACCATGTTTTCCTTGCTGAGTTGATGAAAATAATTATAGTTTATATGGCCAAATATTTCATTCCATAACCTTATGATATCATTAGATTGTGACAGAAATATAGTTCTAATAGATTTAGGAACAAAGTGGGAGAAGAAATACAAACAAGAATCATGATCTACAATTCCATGTGCAAGTTGTGAGCCTGTGGCAATGTCGGTAATCACTACGGAGTCCAGAGTGAAATCCACCTTCCTTCCAGAGCTGGAACGACTAATATGATATATCGAGAGAAGATTTACAGACAGAGAGGGTACATGAATCACATTTGTGAAGCATCCCCCTTCAATATCAACAATTCCTTCTCTGCACATCTTTGTGGGTGTGGCATCTCCCAAGTAAATTGGGGATCTGGTACTTTCTTTGATGGAGGAAAATTCATATTTTGATGCAGCCATATGGTTCAATGCACCTTAATCAAGGATCCAAGATGATGGAGTGGATGTGATAGCCATTAAAGCATAACCATCTCGTGCTCTCCCTCCCATTCTGTTATCATCTTTCTTCTTTGCATTTTCGGGCACCGTGAGATTGTGTTGCTGCAATTGCTTAGCCAACTCATCGATAGTCTTCCTCATGCAATTTTATTCAGGATGAAAACCTTTGGAAGGTAGCTGAAAAGTGTTATTTTCTTCTTCTTCTTCTTACCCTGAGTCTCAGAAGAGTTATCTGAATATTGTGCGATTCTCTCCTTCTTCGATTAAGGAAATTTACTCGTTCCTTTTTCCTTGTCTTTTTCACTTCTCTTTGGAGCATCAGTAGCCGCAGGTGCTTGGTTATTGGAACGCTTGATGGCACCCATTTGGACTAACTTAGCTTTCTATTGAGTCAATGCTGCAATGAAATCATTCAATGGAGGCATTTTCCATTTTTCCCGAGTCAATTTAGATGCTTGAAAAGATGACACAAATACAGAATATTCAAGGCCTAGTTTTGAGAGAATTGAAAGAATGAGTTGTTCTTCCCCTTTCATGACTCCACATGCATTAAGTTCAATGAGGATGGATTTGAACTTGTTGAAGAATTATTTCAAGTTGCTGAAATGAATTGGACTTAGGGATATGATTCCATTCTCTAGTTGATGCACTCTCATTGCATCCTTCTTGCTGAATAGTCCTTCCAATGTGGTCCAGACCACATCGGGAGTAGTGGCTCCACTGAAATGAAAGAGGAGATATATAGAAATTGATAGGCATATAATCCCAATTGATTCATATAATTTATTGAAATACTTTATCTTCTCCATTGTAGTAGTCAGTTCTTTATTCGTTCCCATTGTTACTCGGTAAAGCCCTTTGCTTCGGAGGAGCAGAGAGATCTCTGTCTTCCATTCGATGTAATTGAAAGGATTTAGAATGAGTTTTGTGTGATGAGAGAGATGATCCATTACTTCTTTATGTGCCTCTTTATGATCTATACCTGCAAATAAAACCATGTACAATCCACTATATTCAATCTAGCTCTGATACCATGTAGAATTCCTGCAGAAACCTCGATAGATCTAGAATTCTAGTTAAATTGAACACAAAAAATTTGTTGATATTCAAGAGATGAGAGAAAGTTTTTTCTCCATAAATCAGAGAATTATATTAATAAAAAATGAATATACATGAGCAACCATCCTCAAAAAAGAAGAGAGGAGGTGAATATATAGAATTTCCAACAAAGAAATTCTAGTAAAAAAAAGATAGAAATAACTAAAATAGGTGTCATAAGCTAAGGGAGACCACATAGTTCGACCTAGACCACTAAAAATACATTCCACACACTCATTAATGTCCACAAGAGTTAAGTGATGCACATTATCTCACTTAAGCTCACGTAACTAACAAGAGAAGCAGTTCCAACTCACTTAACTGACCCAAAATAGTAGTTACTAATAATAGTAACAGAATAAATCATTAATTAAGGAATAAATCTCTCACTCAAAGAGGAGGTGCACATTCCCCAATAATAGATGAGTTTTTCATGGGGGAGTTGGAATAAATCAAGGATAAATCAAGAATAAATCAAGAAAATCAAGAAAATCAAGAACCAGGAGTTGAGTCTTGATCTAAAATTAGTTTTTTTCCCTAAAATCTAGGGATGAGGCGCACTTCTTCTCTATGTGGCCAAATTAGGTGAAATAAAGTGTAAATGAATGTATTAACCAAGATCTAGGATTCTAATCTAGGTATAAACTAATGTAAGTTAGGATTATGCTCCAACAAAAACTTAGTTGTGTAGACACATTGTTATACCACACGACACTATACCTGATGATTCCACATTGGCATCAATCCAACACCACCATTATCTTGTTGGGTTCTGTTAAAAAGTTTTTGTTTGTTTAATTGACTCTACAAAACAATTTTTTTTTGTAAAAAGTTCAATTAAAAATTCTGCTGAAATTCTAAATTAGAAACTTATTGTCTTGAACTTATTAATTTGAGTACCAAGTACATGGAGATGTCTTCATCTATATTTTAGGATTTATAGGTTCATTGTCAAATTTTGTTTCTTAATTTGAGTACCAATTACATGGTGTCACTAGCTACCTACACTAGAAATAAACCACAAAGATCATTATGGTGATAATGGCATCCATAGGTCCCAACGTTTCATCGAGAAGTTACCAATTATCCCTAGCTTTGAGATCAAAGGCCCTATGAAGGGAGTTATTGGTGTGGTACCAAGTCAGTGGTGTGCAATATATGATTTTATCCCATTGTAAAAATACTTCAAGTTCTTAGTAGTTTCCTTCAACCCTTAGGCTTTCCATCGATGATTTTGTTTCCCTTTAGTTTTTTCTTTCCTTTGTCCTTACTCTTTACTATAAAGGGAATTTTGGATGCTTTTCTATTTCTTATAAAATATTTATTGAATCTGTCCTTTTTTAATAATTGTCTACACAAATTAAATGTAATATTAGTAATCTCCTTGGTGACATTTAAATTTTCAACAAAATTTTCAAAAGGAGATAAACTCTTCAAGTTAATCACTACCAAATATTGGACATGTAGCAGCTTATCATTTGTTATGGAAAACATTATTAACATCATAACCTATCTATTCTATGAGTGAAAAAATTATTTCCCATTCTCATCATCAGAGTTTCTCTTACTCTTTTCTGTGACCAATCCTAACAATCCATTGCATTGGAATCTGGTAATCATATGTTGCTTCTAGACATTGAAATTGTGACCATTGGACTTCATACTAGGGTTCAACAATATATACAATAAATGCACTAGTTTTTCTCAACAAATAAATGCCAAGCACTAATGGAATAATTTAACTAATCCCAAGAAATCAAAATTCACCTCCAAAAATTAGTTGTGTAGACACATTTCTATGCCACCCGACATTATACCTGATGATGCCACATTGGAATCAATCCAACACCACCATTATCTTGTTGGGTTCTAGTATATTTTTTTTGTGTAAAAATTTCAGTTAAAATTTCTGTTGAAATTCTAAATTAGAAACTTAGTGTCTTGAACTTCAGAAATTTTACCTCTTTCCTAGAGTTTTCCAGATATATTCCCTAAGAATTTACATCCTTAGGGATGATATAAAATATAATAAAATCATAGAAACACTATTAGTTGATATTTCACTTCTTAACAACCTTAATCCACTAGAAAATTTAAGAGAAAAGATATCAAGCTTATGCCACAAGTTTCAACATTCTAGGGCAATCTTATCATGCATAAACTAGATCTAAAAGTCACTTTATGCCATTGATGGTGTTATAGGAAGTATACGAAAACATGTATTTTTCATATCTATCTTCATTGAGTGAGGGAATTTCAGTTAGAATAGAGGAAAGTGAGACATATAGTAGGTCTAACAATCAGAGATCAACTAGAGGTGAGAAGATCAGAACAAAATTCTATAGATGCATGAAAATTTTTCTTGCGAAAGGGGGATCATGTTCTTATGATCATGAGAGCATAGATAACAATGAGGTGCCCTTGAGGTACAAACATATAGTGAAACAATGGGTACCCAAAGATATTCCTAAAATAAACATTGATTTTTTTGTAAATAAAATGATATACTGGATTGCTCCATCGTCATTACATGGTTTGGGGCTATTTTCCATGGATATCATAAAGTTTTGTTATGATGGATTAACTGAATTGATGGAGTACATTGGAACCTATTATATCTACAAATATTGGATATGAATAGTCCAATATACAAAAAGTATGTGAAGATATGGCTTGGCTGCAAATTATATACAACTAAAAGACAATGATCAAAATAAAGGAGCAACTATCTATATTGATAGAAGGCCAAAAGCAATGGGGAATATTGCAGGGTTTATAAATAGTACACGACCTGCGATGAAAAACAAGCAACCCAATTGCATATTTGATGGGTTTGAATGAAACCATGCATTCGTATGTGCAATAAAATCAATAACTATAGGGGAAGAGTTATTGATTGATTACAATTTGAATCGAATAGATACAGACGTTTCTATTATGGGGGTGATACATATACTAATTTACCCAACCTGTAAGCAATGACTCTTATATTTTATGATTTTCATTATGCTCTTTATAGTGTTAATCCATTTGAAGAGATTTGATCTGTTTACTTAGTGTGGCCTATTTTTGTTATCAACAATAACATTCCTCCTTGGATTTCAATAAAGAGGGAGGATTTCTCATACATTTGAACTTATTTCTCATGATAATGATCATGGTTCTAATTTTAATTTAATGTGGTAGGATGATCGTGGTAAATCAAAAGCATCCTTAGAACAAGTAAACAAACAACAATTTTCAAATTGCATTTAATGTGAATTTTATTTCTATGGCGATCAGTTATTTTATTTGTTTACATAACTGAATTATCATTTATTTTTTTGAATATGTATTGAGTGGGCCATGATGTTGATGATGATTCACTCAAATAAATGGATTTGTATTAATCCCTTGACCATATGGTTTTAATTAAAAAAAAGATCAATAAAGCAAACAAGGAACTAGCTCACTTGTTAGATATTCTAGATCAAACTCCTGAGGTCGAAGAAAGGATCAGAGAAGTTATGAAAAGGGTTAATAAATATAAGGTAATAATCATTATTTCAAGAGGTTTTATTTTTATTTCATAAGATCAATTATGAAAGATTGATTTTTAACTTTTACATTATCTAAATGAAAAAAAAAAATGTTTTCTTTCTTATATAGAGACTTTTGGATCCTGTTGACCCTGACATTCATGGTGTCGGTAGTAGTGGCACTGCACAGACACCATAGGGTTCTGATGTAGACCCTCATAAACCTTCCAGGATGTAGATATTCATATCTCCACCTTCTACACCACTAGGTGGGATCCATGACATGCACACCCAGGAAGCGACCATACAGGTTGGCTCTGGAGGTGGTGATGGAGATGAGGTTGATGATTTGACCAACTATATGGTTTATTTTCCTAAAGAAAGATGTGAGACTAGCATGGGGACCCTTAAGGGCACATTTATGTTCAAAAAGGAAGGGATTCCATTAAATCAAGTTAAAGTCCCAAGTAATTTTTACAATTTTAATTGTTTCATGTTCTCTATGTAGACAAATATAAATCATCTAAATTTTTATTTTAAAATTAATAATCATATCATATTTTTGCGTGTAGGGAACAACAATTTTTATAGGTCCTTGGAGAATAATGCATTGCTGATTTTTGGGCGCACCATATGGGAGAGGTGGAATTCCCAGAATTCTAACCTCAAAAAATAATTGATGGATTATCTTGAAAGCCTTTTTGGTGTAGACACATTTAACAAGAACTTGGCCGCCATCGCAACTGGACAATATTTAAAATATATGTGAGAAACGTATAGGAATCAATTGAAACAAAATTATAGGTATGAGCATCCTCTAATGATTCTAGAGAGGGAGTGGAAGGTCCTCATTGAGGATGCAAAAGAGAATAAATTGACAGATGCAAAAAAAATACCCTCTAGTCCCAGAAGGTAAATTACAATTTCAATTAAATACAGTCAATTTTTTTTTAGATGTAAATAAAAGTGTGGTATATATTAACATACTTGAAACTTTTGATGATAGGTTGACTAACACATCAAAGGAAACACAATAAATGATTTCCAAATATGGCCATCATAGGCTAGGCTAGGGTGCCTACTTGAAGTTGCAGTCACTAATTGTAAGTACCCAAATATATTATTTGCATCACCTTCAAAATTTTAGGTAATTGCATCCAATAACATTAAAAATGCATACTCTTATGCAATGAAGGGTGATGAGTTCTATACTAAAACCATGGAGGAATACCTCCAACTTGGTTACAAGTATGACTATAAAGTTGTAGTTGAACATCGAAAAAGCTTGGGGAAGTTACCAAGAACCACTTTGCAGGATAAGGAAAATAAAATTCAATCCACATTAACCTTTATTATCAATATACTACAATCAATTTTTATATCATCGATAAATTTAATGTGTTACAACTTTGGTTTAATCATGGGAGCGACACTGTCAACCAACCCACTAGTATTGGAGAGAATTGCATTAATAGCGGTTTGCAACCAGAAGACGGTTCTCTCGTGCAGTCCCATTACATTGGGGTGCATCCCCACGATAGTGCAACGACTAACGCATATGACAGTAAATGGTTGTATTTTAATCATATACTTAATAATTTTGTAGTTATACATTTTGTACTTCTATTTTTCTTTTAATTATACATTTATGATTGTCCTTATAAAGTTTGTGGTCTCAATGGCATAGAATGTTGTACTTGAGGGTCATACAGTTGAAGAGGATCACTACAAGATACCAGATATATAAAATATGTAGAATAGAAATGAAATGCTAGAAATGACAGAATAACAGTAAAATATCCAGCATAATCTTCACAATACATAGAAATGATATACGAAATAGCAACAAAAACAACACTTGATTCAAATAGCAATGTTCACAGGCCTCTTCGAGGGGGCAACCTCCAGTCGAGAAGTGCTTTGTTACAATAATCTCCAAGCTAGGATTTCCATACCCTCAACCCTTATTTATACTAAATGTGTCTATTAAGAGAAGCATCTAGAGGAAGATCATTCTAGAAGCGGACGCTTCTATTAGGTCTTCTTACATCTGCCTTATTCTATTTTATTGAAAGGTCTTATTAATATTGACCTTTATTACATCTGAATACATTGATCTACCTATGTGTGGGTTAGGACCTTAACATGTCCACCCCCTTAAAAACAATCTTGTCCTCAAGGCTTGAGATGTGGAAACTGCTACAGAATGGTAGCTGGTTCCCAAGTAGCATCTGCTGGAGTCATATCTTTCCACTGTACTAGCACTTCCTTGATGGTTCTCTGACACAGGTGATGCTCCCGTTGGTTCAAAACTGCTTCTGGTTGTAGCGAAATGGATCCTTCTTCAACTAATTCTAGAAGGTTGGTTTGAACTTGGCACTTGGTTCCAATCACCTTCTTCAAGCATGAAACATGAAAAACAGGATGTAGCTTCGACTGACTGGGCAGAGCTAACTGATATGTGACTTGTCCCACATGCTTGAGAACTGTGTAAGGGCCATAAAATTTGGGTGCTAGCTTCTGACACCGCTTGGCCTTGAGGGAAGTTTTCTTATATGGTTGAAGTCTCAGAAACACCTGATCCCCTTCAGAAAATTGACGTTCAGAGCGACCTTGATCTGCTTGCTGCTTCATTCTATTCTGGGCCATGACCAAGTTCTCTTTAAGGGTACGAAGGATATCCTCTCGGACTGTAAGTGTTTGGTCAACCGTCTGGACCTTCGAGGTACTCGGTAAGTATGAGAGAACTGATGGTGGCTTCTATCCATACACTTCTTCAAAAGGAGTCATGCGAGTGGCTATATGGTATGTAGTGTTGTACCACCATTCGGCGAGGGGTAACCATTGATCCCACTGGTGTTTTTTTTTAGAGGCAAAGCACCTCAGATATGTTTCCAAACACTTGTTGATGACTTCTGTTTGACCATCTATCTGGGGATGATAAGCTGAGCTGAGATGAAATTGGGTGCCTTGTAGCTTAAACAGTTCTTGCCAAAAATTGCTTGTGAAAGTTGGGTCTCGATCAGAAACAATAGAGTTGGGCATGCCATGAATCTTGAAGACCTGATTCATGAAAATTTGAGCCACCGTGGATGAAGTAAATGGGTGGTGAAGAGCACAAAAATGAGCATACTTGGAAAGGCGATCCACCACCACCATTATTACTGATTTATTCCCTAATTTGGGTAAGCCTGTAATAAAGTCCATAGAGATATCCTTCCAAATAGCAGGGGGAATTGGAAGCAGTTGGAGGGTGCCTGGAGATTTGAATGTTTCTCCCCTGTTGCGTTGACATACCTCACATTCGGCCACAAACTTACAGATGTCCTGTTTCATACCCTCCCAGAAAAAAGAACGTTTGACTCGGTCATAGGTTTTGGTGAACCATGAGTGCCCCGCTGTGGGTGTAGCATAAAGCTCCGAAAGTACCATGAATTTGAGCTTGGATTGTTTACTTAAATACAAGCGGACTTTGTATCGAAGCTCATCCTGGAGCCAGGAGTACCCTGGGGGAGCCTGAGCCTTGTTATGCAGTTTCTAGATCAGTAGCAAACTTTTGGGGTCTTGAAGCCATTCCTGGTGCACAACTTGCAGCCAATCGGGTACAATGAAGGAAAGAGAAAAAAGGGATCCTTCGTCTTCATACTTCCGGGACAGTGCATCCGCCACGACATTGTCTTTGCCCTTCTTG